>JZKD02S1995276.1:49757-59867 GCA_000966675.3 Picea glauca
AAAACAACAAGCAAGAATAATATCCTTTTGATAATAATAGATAAAGCAATAGCACAAATAATCATCACAGTAGCTCCTTTAGAGCTATCACTCATGACTTGTCTGAAGCAACGATTAAAAGTAAGAGATACACTACGAAATGGGGTCAACACTCTTATAGTGTTGTGATCGAACATTCCTCCATGGCAACCTAGAACTAACACACGAGGTTTCTCCTAGAGGAGGTGTTAGCTGTATTAGACAAATGATTACATTAAGTATTTACCTCTATATGCTCACATGCTATCAAGTATAATACTTTACAAAGACTGTTATCTCAACTATAGTGGTTACTTGTAAAGGGTAATCATCAACTTATCATGTGTACCTTTGAATCTTATCAACTTGATTAATCAAACCTGGAGCCTTGTCCTCAAGAATGAGTGTGCTTGCTTTTCTTCCAAGTCTCCTTCACTCAAGATGATGAGTGATTTCTTCAACCTGTCTTCTATACTAAGACAATATGCTATCTTGGCAGAGGGTTGGGTTAGAGGATAAACTCTATGATCTCAAATTTTAATCCATCTAATACCTTGACTCAGATTTTGATCAAAGTTTGGAATGATAGTCATATCTACAACATGCAACACTGATCAAAATAATGTCATAACAAATAGATGCATATCAGAATAATCACACCTGGGTTTCATTATTCCTCTGAATGTGTTGGATCTTGAGATCCTTATGGATATATGGCAAGAGATCCCTTCTCCTGCATATACTCTTTAAAGCTTAACCGTGAGTACATACCTTTGATGACACTTGCAGGTAGAGGCATTATATGGTAGCAACGATAATGATCACCAACTCTTAAGAACTTCAAGGGTGACTGCAACTGGTACTACGGCTGCAACTACAACTGGTTCTGAGACTGCAACTGCAACTTAGGGTTTTATGAGGAAACCCTAATTTTTCAAACTTCAAATTTTGAAATTATGATCTAGGGGATAGATGCCCCGAGATGAGGCGAGTAAGCTCGTGCAGTCAGATTTATGAAAATCCAACTTTTACCCCCTCAAACTTGACCAACGGATTTCTGGACTAGTGCTTTTGGTTTTCTAGTACTTCTAGTACTCTGGTACTTATGGTACTTTGTGAAAACTAGGGTTTCACTTTCCGGGACATCTAGCCACTGAAAAGTTGCGCCGAGGATGCCAAAGTGATCCTTGAGGAAGGGCGCACTTTTCTAGATGGTTTTGGAGCTGGAATACTTCTTCAATAAAAATCCCTAATTTGCATGTACGACAACAGTGACATTTTTCACTTTCTCTTGTGAAAGGTGCTCTCTTTAGCTTAGCTCTGATACCATGTTAAGGTTTAAGCTATTATTAGAGTTCTTTGCATTTCAATAGATAACAATAGCATAAGATAGGATCATTGAGAAATACACCAACTACAGCTCCAAAACTTGCTCCTCAATGAACAACTGAGTGTGTGTCTAAATGAGGCCTCCTTATTTATACAACTCCGACATGTGTGGAGGTTTTGTTTTCACTGGCAGGGCCGACTTCTCAATCTGGGTGGTTATAACCACCTTTAATATATTCTGGGGCTGACTTCTTATTATGCCTATTACAATTATGTTTTGACCAATCCGCAAAAGGGGATTTGGTCCTTTACAATAGCCGGCATGATCAATCCACAATAGGGGATTGATCTAATGAATAATACAACAATAATAATTAGAATACACTTTGCAGTTACATTATTTCAACACTTTTACTATTTTAGAACTACCTTCTCCAACTTTGCCTTTGCCTTTTTCTTATGTAGTTATGATTCTTCCTATTCAGCCTCCTCTTGTAATCCTACCTGCAGAAGGGTTAGATGATGGTGTGTCTCTTACAATACCACGTGATAGAGTAGGTACCACGTGATGAAGTGGATGAAGTGGTGTTTGGTGCACTTCTACCATGAGTAAATCTACCTCTATTATCTCTATTCCTATTCATGCATTCTACTTATCATGATTTTAAATGGTTGAAGAGAGATTCACCATGGCTCTACATACAGTGAGTGTGAGGGTTCTTACCTATCATCTTAATGTCTCTCTTCCCATGTATTCATTCTTACGTGCATTTAAAATAAAAGAAAAAAAAACTAAATGCCTCTTTGCACTTCCCCGACAACGACGCCAAAAATGTCAATACGTTCAATTAGTTGAAATCTGCTACATTAAATTATCAACCCGAGGATTGTAAACTGATGAAGTGCAATGGAAAATATATGTAGGTACTATTTCTAATACATCCTATAATTCCATAAGGAAAATTGTTCAGTGCTTTACCTGCTGAAACAAAGTTATGTTCAACTACAGAAAGAACAAAGTAATGCTAAGAAATAAAAAAAACTGAATTAGAAAAACACAAAAATAATTCCAATATGTAAAACCAACAATCTATTGGACTTCTATAACATTCTTTCAATCACTTAACTCAATTAGAGTTCTTATTGATCATAACACTCAATCATTCAACTGATGGTTGCGAGATTAGTTACTTTTGTGCAAAAAAAAATGAATACATTGTGGAAAGAAATGAAAAAATTAGGAAATCACACAACTGCATAAATAAAAACACAATACCAATAATGCTTAAAAAAATGAATAGCGTGCTCCTCCTCAAGGGGCCCTCCTAGCTTGGGAAACACTATTTGGAAAAATTGTATAAGACTAAACTCTTTACAAACTCAGAATTAACAACTCATGTTGAACAAACGATAACCAAGAACTTTGTATTAATCAACAAATATGTCTACAACAATTCGATTTCAAGGTGTAATGATAATTGTTTTTCCGTGGATCTAATCACTCATATTTATATAGTAGAAAAAGGATCGCTCAGTTCCAAGTTATACGGATCTCAAAAACAATCTCTATCAAATTACATATGCGTAGATAACCAAATCAAATATGAATCTTTTGTGTATATTTGGATTTGACTTGATCACCCACATATTAGAGAAATTCATGACATAAGGCATGGATTTCTCTGATACAATCTCGTGCTTCATTATGCTCTTTTCTGATGAAATCGAGGTTGCACATTTTTCCATATGTACACGTTGACCAAAAAGTTTGACTTTGCTTATGTTCTAAACTAGAGGATCCATATGCCATGCCGACAGGTGGATGACCTTCGTGGAACATTTTGATGCCTTCCAAATGTCGTGGTTCAATCCAAGGTTGACCACGTCCCTGTGGATGAACAATTTCGCTGCAAAAGCTCGTCTTAGAAAACATGCTACATAACTATAATATGAGTTGCTACAAAATCAAAAGATTATGTAGCTACTCATTTCAATAATAATTAATTAAATCACTATTCACTAATAAGAATGGAATTAAACATAAGAATGGACAAATTACCTCTAACCTTTTTCAATGCATAATTTTTGTAGTTGATTATGTTTTTGTGGCAAAAAGGAGTGAAATGGAAAAATAATCGAGGCATAGATATAGGCTTTTAAAGGGAAGTCTAAGATATAATTGTGACAACATGAGTCCATTTTGAGGACTCAATATTGAGTACATTAACTAAAATCCTAAAATTTAACAAACAAATATTCCAAAGCATACAACTTGGAATAACATTCAATTATATTTATTGTCATTCATCACTCAAACCGTTGTCATTGCTCAAGCTGTGTGCATGCCTAATTTCTTCATCACTTGTAGGTGATAGTGTACTTCGGTTATTTAACATGATGTTTTCTTGATTGGCTTGTTTTTTATGTTCTACCTCTTCATGTTCCATCTACAAACATAGAAATAAAGTGTAATAAGTATATCTACATTTACATAGTAGAATATACATGATTGCATAAATTACCATAGCAGTGACTGTTTCATAAACACTACACATTCTTTCAAAGTTGTGTTGCATGTTGTCTCTCAAAATCTCTTATGTTGGTTGTAAGTTTTTGCTATTGCAAGTCTCACAGGTCTTATTGACCATTGCCCCGGAAATGCTTCATGTAGTTTATATATAACCTTATTCTTGGAGTCATTGGGTTGATTTTTGTATTGTAAGTGGAAAGTATGTCTATACGTTCTTTCCACTACATTCCTCATAGTTTTGTAAAAAAAAGACCCCTCTCGTTAACTTCCACCACCACTTCGAATGAACTGAGGACCAAATCATCGTCATTTACATCCTTCGTAATTTTTATTTTCTTAGGACAAGATACTGGTCCCTTTCTATTAGTCCCTGCATAACATTAAAAAAATGTGAAATCGAGTATTTAAAACATATTAGCGATTATTGTTAAGAAAATAATTTTTAGTAAAAAGTCAAAGAAAAACTTCATGTTGATTACCTTTTGATCCACCTAATTCCTCTCTTTGCAACATTTCTATAAAGCTTTTAAGCTCTTTTGCACTCAGATTGTGAATAAACTTATCAAATTTCTTCAAGTTTTTGTTCTGCATGACACACCTTAACCTATACAAATCATTAATCTAAACCTACAGATAATTCAAATATATTAAATTTGTAATAAAACTTAAAGAACTTGCCGTGTTCTCTTGTTGGGATGAGCTACCATCGTGCTCGTTGCAATATGAATCATCATATATAGAAATTGTGATTTCTTTTTTATAAAATAAGATTTTGTTGTGTATAATAAAATGATATGCACTGATGCATTAAACATATGTATATGCACTGGTACATGATTAGTACTGTGTTGTTGAAAAAAAAAAATGTTTTGATTACAATCATTATATTCATGCAGTGCTCTATAAATTAATATAAGCATGAGTGCCTCATTGCTATTTATTGTGCACCATCGAATCCATGGACAAATTTAAAACATGACGCTTTCAGTATTAAAAACAATGTTATTTACATTTTAAACTCAGCGGTGTTGTTGACATAAACATGCACGCTATTCATGTACAAAATGCACAGCTAATCGTGAAATCATGTTTTTTTAAATAAAATTGACATTAAAAGGGTTTGGGATCCAATGCAATGAATGGTCCTATTACAACAGATACCTAATTCCCCATATACAAGTTAAGAAACCCTTTAAAAATATATTGCTTAAAAAAAAAAATCCTTGTGAAATATAAAGAGGGAAACTAAAAGAAACAACAAGAAAGATAGGGCTTCTGATACTGAAGGTAACTATGAAACACTTCTACTTTTTTGAGAATGTATTGAAAATTGTTTGAATCAAATAGGAGAAAGATTGAAATGATCAATAGAATGAAATCACGTACTTGAAATTTCTCCTCTGTAGATTTGTATGTCACCTATGGTGATCACTTGCAAATTTGGCTCTTAAAAAATATACCCACTCCAAAGTCTTGTTGGTAAATCTCTCTTGCACAAATATTCCCTTTAAGTTTTGGTAAAAGAATGAAAAAATTATTAGGGGTTTTATTTATTTATAAACATATACATATAGAAAAATGAAATTCCCACTCATTTTTTCGCTATATATTTCGTCGCATTGATGATAAACGCACACACTGTTTTTTTTATATAACTTGTTTTTTCGGTGCACTATACGTAAAAAAAAACACAGTGGTGCACTTTTTACGTAAAAACGCACCGACAAACAATTTAATTGACAAAGTGTAAATGCAAACCTCCACAATTAAAATTTCGTAGAGGAAAAAACGGAGGTCACTCTTTAGTGCCTCTCATAATTTAGTGCACTAGTGCGTTTTGTATATATAGACACACCGATGTGTCATAAAATAATTAAGCACAACAATAACTTTTAAAAATGGTTTGAAATTCGGTTTGAACTTAGATTGTTATATGCTTCCCAAACTCTTTTTTAAGAATTTATTGATGTATCAATGATGGTTTTGGCTCAAATGCAGGAAAATGTTATAATATCAAATGACGAATTCTTCATATTCCAACCCATTCCATATTGTTTCAATCTCTTCAAGTTGCCCTCCGTTGTTTGCAGTAAGTCTAGATTTTATTTATAATTCATTTATTTGATTGAATTTATTTGATGTATGGATGTTCATTTTAATAATTGATCATTGAATTTTGTAGTATCATGTTTCAAGATCGAGTTCAAATGCACAAGATATTCCACTAGTCAAAAAATGCTGCAGGATATTATCAGGAGAAAGATAATGCAAGTAGATGTTTGAGGAAAATGAACAACTGCTCTACCCTGCCAATTGTAGCATGCCATCTTCTAGGAACTAGCCTGAGTCAATGGAATTACACTATGAATTAGATATCTTTTATGACACCCCATTAATACGTGGTTGTTCAAAATGTAAAGTGTTGAAGGAGAACCCTTGAGGTGTCACATTGTCCCATTATATTAATGATCAACACTCAAAGTTAGCGATCTTGTTGGAATTTTGACATTCAAGAATGAAGAGAAGAACAATCCCAAGGAGAGGTGTATGTTCTTAGCCTTAGAGTGTCGTGGTATCGCATAAGCATACAAATGGAGGTAGCAAATAATCTAAGAGATTGTATGGAAGTTCATGGAGATTTAGAACCTAGCGCTCAACAAACACCACCTCTGATATCTCAATAAAGAAGACCAGACTAGTATTCTCTCGGGTTTGGGGGAAAATGGCTCATAATGAAGAGAAGGCACAATTTCTGTTGAACAAGTTCCTGGTATTCAAGAATGAAAAGAAGAAGAATCCAAAGGAGAGGTGTATGTTCCTAGTCTTATAGTGCCATGATATCACATAGACAAACAAATGGAGGCAACAAATCATCCGAGAGATTGGACGAAAGGTAATGGAGATATAAAATCTCGGCCTTGTCGAACACAACCTCCAAGACCTCAACAAAGAAGATTAGACTAGTAGGCCCTTGAGTTTTGGGGGGGAAATGGATCATGATTAAGAGAAGGCACATTCTATGTTGAACATGTTCATGACATTCAAGAATGAAGAGAAGAAAAATCCCAAGGAGAGGTGTTCGTTCCTAGTCTTAAAGTGTCATGATCTTCCAGAGGAAAACAAATGGAGGCAAAAAATAATCCGAGAGATTTGAAGGAAGGTCATGGAGATTCAAACACAAGACTCAATGAATACTGCCTCCAAGACCTCAACATAGAATATCAAATTGGTAAGCTCTCGAATTTTGTGGGGGGGGAATGGCCCATAATGAAGAGAGGGAAAAACCTATGCTCAAGAGGTTCTTGACATTCAAGAATGAAGAGAAGAAGAATCCCAAGGATAGGCATTTGTTCCTGGCCTCAGAGTGTTACATCTCATAGAGGAAAACAAATGGAGGAAAAAAATAATTTGAGAGATTGGACGAAAGTTCATGGAGATTCAGATATTGGGCCTTAATGAACACCACCTCTGAGACCTCAATGATGAAATCAATAAGCTAATTAGGGAAAAGGGGCACTAGGAAGCTCAGATCGTAGAGCTTGGTGGTCCTAATTATGCCAAATTAGGGGCCAAGATAATAGACTTGGAAGGGAACTAGGCTGATGTGCCCGGTGCCATTGGCAAGGGCCCCAGTTACAGATACTTTGTGGCTACAAAATTCATCCTTTGAATCAAATAGCTATTCAATAATCCCCTGAGTTGAAGAAGAGGAGGTCTAGGTGTGATATTTACAAGCGAATTGACACTAGTTATTAGGGCTACAGGGATGGTGAGGAAAATATCTTGAAGAAAGTCGAGCGACCCGTAGAGGAGGAGATCCAAGCCAGGGCATTGAGGGCGAGACAAAGGATTTAGTCTATCAAGAGGGAGGACTGGTTGACAGTCAAGAGTGAGAGTGTGAGTGTATTCATGGTGGAGAAGTCTAAAAATATTCATAAGAAGAGTGGTGAGCATGCCCAGCATGGGAAAAGGCAACGAGGCACTACAAACGTTTAAGAAAATGCAAGAAGTAGGTGGAGGTCAAAGAAATTGCAAGGTGAGAGGATGGCGACATTTGTAAGTACTCATAAAAGAAACAATGAATATGGTGAGTGCATTCCCATGAAATCCCAAAGGAAATAGAAACTTTAAATAAATAACTAAATAATTATTACAATGGAGTTGGAAATTTAATTACTTGTAAATGGGCATACAACTATAAGACGTAGTTAGGTATGCATAGCCCTGGTAAATTGCCAGTAAATTCTAGATGAAGACCTAGGTGATAGGGGTCACATGTGGGTTTCTTGGGTACCCTGGTTATAAAATTTGAGAGGGGGTAGGACCTAGATAATTACCCTGAGTCAAGTTTAAAAGTAAGGAATGTTGGGTTAAACTTGACTCAGTGAAAGAGTCAACAAGTTAATTCCATTTTAGGTCAACAATGGTGGTTTTTCAGGTAAGGTATTATGATACCACTATTCCTATTTTTAAATATGTGGTGTGGTGCAGTGTGTTGAGGTGCACCGGTGTGGTATTTTCTCTATAATGCCCCATAGTGTTCATTGCAAAGATAGTGCCTCTTCTAAGACAAGACACACCGTTAATGAACACTGGACATGTCGGTGCTCCATTTTATTGGGATAACTTGTGCATATTTTTTAGAGATGCATTATTTTTTTATAATGCATAGGTGATGGGACATCCTACCAGACACACTGCTAGGCCAATTTTTTATTATGTGGTTCTATGCAGTGAGGTGCACTGGTGCGGTTGATTATCTAGAACACACTAGTGGGTTTATTTCCAAGATGGCACCTCTTCTAAGATGAGAGGCACCAATAATGCACACCTTCCATTTAGGTGCACGATGCTTCCTGTAAATTCACAAGACACACCATCGAATCCAGGGCGAGCCAAACCTATGAAGCACATCGCGTGGATTTTTTTTAAATGTAAAAACGGACAAATTTGTGTCCAATTTTAAATTTTAATCCGATGAAATTGAAAATAAGGAGGTAACAAATAATATACCTGGTCTCTTCTCACTCGAGGAGGCATGGTTGCCTCGTAGAGAAAAAAAAAAAAATGTGCACTATTCTCCAAAATTTGAAAATGTATGGAATCTATCGGCAAAGCTATCGAACCGAGGAAGCAACATTGTAGAGCACTACAAACGGGGTGGTCATAGAAGGAGTGTGAGTATGGATGCACGTGTGAGTAGTTGGAAACATGAAAGGAAATTTGATTCAATAATTGTTTTTTACCCTATCACAGTGTGCCCAACAATAAGATGCACTAGTACATTATGTAGTACTGGAACACACTTGTACTCTTTATTTGTTTTACCCTATTGTGGTGTGCCATACAATAAGACACACTAGTGTGTGATAGTATGAGTAACACACCAGTTGTATTTTTGGAAGTCTGTTAAAAAACTCGGAGCTATAGTATTATTAAGTGCATCGTTATTAGTGATCGATGCACCACTATTGTATACACACCAGGGCGGTTATGTTTTTTTAGTCCACCAAAAAGGTTTTTTGGTTTTTTTAGATTAATTTTTTTTATTGAATAACCAATTGTTCTAACCTAATTTGGTGCATTCTTCATACACACACGAGTTCTCTTAGTTTAGTGTGGAGCACTGATATGTATTTTATTTTATTTTAAATAAAAAATGATATTTTAGCATTTTATATTAATAATGGTTATTGGTGTGCCTTATTAGTTCTACTCCGAGGCATTATGTTTGTGAGTGCACCGAGGTGTTTGTCCAGTTTAGACACATTGATGTAAAAACCTCCATCCACCTACCTCTGCCAACAACCTCCATTATAAACAAAGAAGGGATAATTTTTTTGGGGAGGTTCTGTAAAAACCTCCACTACAAGGTGTTCTCCTCGTGTCTTTTCTTAATATGATTTGGTGGTAAAGTGGATCTGGTGGTCCACTTCACGAGAACATCATGAATACATAACATAATTCCATATATCCATAATAAATGATATTTTATTTACTATCCATTTTACATATTTACTTGACATCATATGAGATACAATATGTGTATATAAATACACGTAGGGAATGATAAGTCATGTCCTTGGCAAAAGGTCGTGACTTATCATAGACCAAAGGTCGTGAATTATCATAGACTCATCATTTACATTATAATGCCTATTTACATAATAACAAACCTATAACACACTATTACATGATAAGAAATGTAATATACTTTAGGTATATTACAAGTC
>JZKD02S1995298.1:0-15712 GCA_000966675.3 Picea glauca
TCAAAATATGTCTCAGATCACATAACCCAGGAGTGCACTGGGTGCCCTAGATCTCGTCTAGGGTCTTAGCCATCCTCCAGGAGAATGGCTCTCGCTGCTGCATGTAAATTCAACATGCCCTTGTTGAAAAATTCCAAAACCATTGTTTATAAAACCAAGCCCTTTAAAATGTGGAGGAATAATGGTATAGACTCCAAAAGGTTTAATAAAAAAGAATTTAATAAAAAACCTTTTTACTTCATAAAAAACACCTTTTTTACTTCATACTTTTACCTTTTCAAAAAACATGCGAATGTTTTCTTTGAAGGGAGATCGGCGCTCCTTGGACTATTGAAAGGGAGCGTTAGCGCTCCTTCACTATGGATGGGGGAGCGCCGATGCTCTATGATGCATGAACTGGGTGCGTGGATGTTACCGAAATTGGAATTTCATAAGTGTGAGCGTGTTGGCGTGCCTCTAACACTGCCTAGGGAGCGTCGATGACCTGCTACTCACTCAATTCACGATCTTGCTCCATGGATCTGGTCCTCACGGATCTCCAACACAGCGCTGATACCAATTGTTAGAATTGTAAATGCGGAAAACACAATTGACATATGATAATCAACAATCACACAGATAAGAAACACAGAGATTTCATGTGGTTCACCCAAATGTTGGGCTACGTCCACCAAGCATAGGTATCAGTTGTCTTATTATTCAGATCATGGAGATTACAACAGACTTACAAGCTCTCTCATATCCTCTCATCTCACATCCTCCCCATTTGCCTCTACGAGCATACATAGATTTATATACATTTACACAGGAAATTGATTATTAAATACACCCCTATCCATATTCCAACTTGGTCTATTTAGTTGCAACCAATGCAGAATAATAGGATCTAAATCTATTCTTGGAAATTCGTTGTCACCAAATTCCAACAGACATACCATTTGTATGTACCATAATGATTTTGTAGCCTTGTATAAATATTAAACTACCGAGGAAATGAAGAGCAATATATCAATACGTTTATGTTATGCATGAAGATGATTAATCTACCTAATTCGTTGAACGAAGATCCATATTTCTAGATTGCAGCCACAGAATAGAATAAGCTATTTGAAAGTTGTTCACATTATGGAGGCTCTCCTCTTGTAATCAGAATGCAAAATCTTCTAAGAGCAAATGAAAAGAAACAAAAATAAAAAAGTGGTTTCCTCCATGAGAACTTTAGGCATTGGAAGTTCAAATTCTTTACTAGCTCAATTCCAATTGGAACTTATCTTGAATTCTCCTGACTGGTGGCTATACTATTTTGTACTTCCAGCAACCACCATATCCTAAACATTGAACAATAACAGTTTCCTAAAGCCCTTCATCCCTTCTTGGAGATCTTTAGTCGAGACCTGAAACTTTCTTTTTGTATAGATTTTTATTCAGAGATGTTTTTGTTTTGGTTAATATCACAGCTAGTAGATTGCATCTTCTCATGACAAATCACTGTTCGTGCTCATAATATGGTTTGAAATAATTCCAATTATACTTCTTTAATTATAGGAAAGATTATTTTTTCCACAGCTTGGGATGTCCGATTAGAAAACTTGGCATGGACCAACACCAGTCAATGATCATAACAGAGATATATTATACTATCCATTATCTCAGTGGATCTTTAGATTGAGACTTTAGTATACACTTATTCTCAACTGCTGTTGGTTGCTGGACCTTGGACTGAATTTCTTTATATTTTTTCTCAATAGGTTTAACACTAGTGCTTTCTTAAGTTGCTAAGTCCCCACATTTTGCCATGCTAACAACTGTGACATCATCATAAAAAATCCTGAAAATTGTATTGAAATCATGGTATGGGGATACAATATAAAAATGATTATTTTTTGGAATGTTCTAGCAAGAAGTCATTGCCAAATGTTTGGCATTAAAATTATCAGACCTTGTAAATTTATCCCAAGTATGCATATATATATGCACACTAAAATGCCTTGTCATGCACAACATGACCTTAAAAGTTTTCTAAAAGTAAGCCTGATTGATCATCACTCAATTTTATGCTAAATATTCTTTTATGGGACTGTATTTCATCCATTTCATTGTATTACATGTAGAGGTAAATTCACTCTTTAGCCCATGAGAGAAGAAATGACATTTTCTTTTTAAGCATGAATGGATGTAATTAGCTGATCTATGTTTTATATTGTCTTTGAAGGTACGCGTGAGTGAAGCTTATGGACTAAAGTTTCCGCGTGAATTTGCACTTCTCATGAAGCAACTTCTCTATTTTGATCGCTATACACGCTTGCTGGCCCCAAACCTGAATATGTTAAAAGATGACCGAATTGAAATCGGGTCTAATCGAAGAAATTATGGCAGTAGTATGGATACAATTTATAACGTTTGAAAGGTACCGTTATTGGTCTTGACAATCGACAAACTCTCATTTAACAGTGAATTTATGGACAGGCTTTGTTTTCCCTTCTAAACACCTATGTAGAAACTTATTTGGCATCAAATTATTCTTGTCCAATTATAATATCATGCTTCCAATGTTCATGATATCAGATCAAACCAATTTGCTATATGACTAAATCTTAAGAGCAACTGAAGGTAGCAAGTTTAGAAGATTCAACATAATCAATAATAGCGAATGGTCCCATCTTCATTGCATCAAACTCAGCCTGTGTTTTATGTGATTAAACTTGAAGAGTGGCACATGGTACATCCAAGTTTCTTACTCATGTTTGTCAAGCTTTCATGTCTAAAAGACTATTAGGTAAATGACAAATCTACTAATAAGCCATCACGATGAGTCGAAATCTGAAGTGTACATATGGTCAACCATAGATTTCTACTTTAAAAGGTTTGTTTATACAGAGACACACTATGGTGTGAATTTTTTTACTAGTATCTGGTTTTAAACAAAAGGCATCTCTATGTTAATATGATTATTCATGATGGTCAGTTTGATCTAATTACACATTACATAAGCCAGAAACAACATTCTCTTTCACAGTGAAGTTTGCAGTTTAAGTAAATGATTTACCATAGATGTTGACCTCTAAATGAGTTAAATAATATATTTAAAATCGATTAGTGTAGAGATTTTGTTGCACGAGAAAGTCATCCACAAAGAAATCATTTACAATGATTTTTCATAATAAATCAAATGGTTACCACAAAAGAATTAATAAGATTAAATAAAGTATGAAATAGTAAATATATAATCAATATTGATAGAATATAGGTGATGTAATTATGAAGACGATAATTGTTAATGTCCATTAAAACTAACTTTAGTTTTACTTTAATAAAAAATAAAATTTTATTTTTATGTTCTCAAATAATTAAGAAAATATTTTCTAAATCTTCATAACAATTAAAGTATGAAATAGTAAATATATAATTAATATTGAAAATGATGACAGAATATAGGTGATGTAATTATGTTGACTTTAATTGTTAATGTACATTAAAACTAATTTTGGTTTGTTATACCTAAAGAAAAAATAAAATTTTATTTTTATGCTCTCGAAGAATTAAGAAAATCTTTTCTAAATCTTCATAACTTTGATGAGTTAAGGTTAAGAATGTACGTATTGTTATAAGAAATCTGGAATTGAGATCTAATGTGGGTGTATGCATGACATTTTGAGGGGAAGTGTTTGTCATCCTCCACCATCTTAGTAACACAGAAAAGATTGATTTTTTCATCCCACCATGTTTTAAGAATCGCCAACACCTGGTTTCACTCTGGAGCTAGTGGGAGTTCATTCTTATTTTAGCAATGCTGATTTTCAAATTTAGATGTAATAATATTTTCAATGTCATCAATATTATGCAAAGTGAGCTCCTCGTTTATTTTCCAATTATTTAGCCAAGACATGGCATTTTTGTGTCAACCTTTTTGAACCACATGTGACTTTCACTAGAGTTTGAAGCAATCTTAGGAAGCCTCTTTTATTTCATGTTAGTTATCTTGTGCTTATACATCAGGTGCCTAGTCATAGCCGTAGTCACAATAGGGGGAAAACTCACTTCTATTAGGAGGATAGGATAGGGTATATTGCTTTTAATTTTAAGATCATAAATTTTTAAACACTTTTGGATTTGCTCAATTTTTTTCCACGATTCTCTAGAGATGATATAGCCCCAACTTCACAACCGTATGAGATCATAGGAATGACCAGTCTCAAAGAGCTTTTTTTTTTCCCACAATCAAAAGTCAATTGATTTACAATGGTTTTCAAGACCAAAGTAGGCTTTGGACCCTCCATTAATCCCTCTCTCAAGGCTATAGTTCTAGTTAAGCTTGTGATGAAGCTCAACTTCGGGATATTTGTATGAAGTAACTTCTTCTAAGTTTTTATTCCCATACACAAAATTAGCCTAAGTGATTTTTTTGGATTTGATAATAATAACCTTTGTTTTGTCATTTTTTACCGTCATACATGTACAAGAATAAAAATCCTTGAGAAATTTTAGCTACTTATTGAGATCAAAGGGATACCTCACCATAAGAACAATATCATCAGTGTAAAGAAGAAGGGCGATGATTATTCTAGCTAAAGTAGTGCTTGCATATCTTGTTTCTTCCAAACATGTCTCTAACTTGTTGATGTAAATGCCGAAAAGGGCGGGGGGCAACAAACATCCTTGGTTAACTCCTATATTGCAATGTCAAAAACTCAAGAGCAAGGTTACAAGGGAACAATAGTTGGTTGTCAATGTAAGTATTTTATCTGTGTTGGGTTGTCAACTTTATAGAAACCCCATGTGATCATTTAGGTACTCTTTAATTACATTTTGATTATTTTGTATACATTTTTCTGTTATGTAACCAAATTCATTGTTTTACCTTAGTTTACTGCAATACTAATATTGTTTACATTATTACCAAAAACTTATAGAAAAATAAGTAATAGAAAGAAAAAAAAAATGATTGCAACAATGGGAATTAAAAAAAAGGAGTAGGATGTGATTAAAGAATTAGAAGTGACCTTCCCCACTTAAAGGGCATGTGTAAAAAAGGGATGACATTGGATGTAAGTTTGAGGTGATTTTAGCAAAATTGTCATCCAGACCTGCCATCTATATTAGTAAAGTATGTGTGTCATGTTATGTAACTCCATGCCTCAAGGTGTGTTTCTCAAAACAACTTCCAAGAAAATGGTGTCCATGCACCATTACCAACATAACTTGGATAGAATAGTATTTTTGTTCTCCCAATTGGACATGGCCTAATCTTTTACACCAAAGATGATAAAGAAAAACTTATGCACTTCTCCCTTGTCCTAATAGGGGTATCAAGAGACCATTAACCATAATCTAGAACATCAATGTGAGAAAATGTGAGAATGTTACGAAAAGAGGATGGAGATGTGTCAAAAATATGTGATGTTTGCCAATGAACTTGGCCAAAACAGGTAAACAATAGTTTATCTCACGAGAACCCCAATGTACTAGATGTTTTTAATAAGTTCACACTATTTTACCAATAGTTTGAGTCAATCAAACCATACTAAGAACTAGCCAATGACCTTTGTTTTTTAAATTGTTACCCCGACAAGCTATATCTCAATGCATTCAATGATAGTTGGAAGCAATTGATGAAGTGCCCCAAAATGGATATTTGACCATGTCACATTAGTGGTTCCTACAAGCTTAGACCCTTATCCATCCAAAAGGTTTTCTTACGAGAGTCGACAAAGTGAATAAGAGGTTATCCGGAATCTTAAACAAATATATTATTATACAAGTGTTGCACTATGATTAGTGTCGGAGGAATGGCCCAGTTAGGTGAATGGTCCAGGCTCAAAAATAAGGGAAAGTTATTCTTTTGCGCTTGAGAAGAATAGTCTAGATAGCCCATGGCTGATGTTTTACTTTCTGAGGGTAGATGCTCTTCCAGATCTCACAGATATTAACTGAGTCATGATATGACTCAGTTAATATCATGATATTGTTTTATGCAGGTTGATATCAGATGATATGATTGTTGTGTAGACTATATGTCTCTGGAGAGTAGATGTATGCTACTGTGGTGGATGTGTTCCACTGGTTGTGACTATGCATCACTAATTAGTCATGTGCTACTTGGTGTGGTTGTGTACCACTGGATAGTAGTTGTGTACTACTATGGATAGACACTGTTGTGTTCTATTGAATAGCATTGTTTTGATTGCCATGAAGATTATCAATAGTGTTGGAAATGATTACCAACTAGTTGGATAGTCAGTGTGTTGGTGGAAAGACATTCTCCAGGAAGAAAATGGTCCAGGACATTTATTCTTCTAGGACGTATGTTCGGATTAGAATAATAGTCATTGTAGCCCATGGCATGGTTTCCAACATCTGTTGGAACCATCATTCTTCTAGGACATATGTCCAAATTAGAAGAATGGTTCTTATATTACTCTGTGGGGTAAGTGACTTATTCAACATCATGCCTGATTACTCAGATGGAGTATTGCTTTGAGAGATGATGCAGTTGATGTTATCAGATGATATTAATAGTGATGATGGTGCTCGTGATTTAATCATGAGATAGCATGTGTGGCTATGATGATGTTATTGGTTGAATGGTATGTTTGTGCTCAAGACCATTCTTTCAATACCTCCCTAGCTAGGAGGGAGTGTTGATATTATGGTAGTTGCGGGAGGTATTAACCTCCACGTGTAACCTTGACAAAACTAGAATGTTTCGAGAAGCAAGAGAGACCCTAAAGCTTTGAACAATAAGCCTAGAAGACAAGTCGGCTAAACATATTAATTTAATATTGAGTTTTTAGCCTCCAGAAAGAGAAGTCGGCCCAAATAGCTAAGAAAGAATAGTATAAATACAGAGCGCTAGAGCTCATTTAGCACACACTCACTAGCAACTGCAAAAATTTAGTTGTGCGCAAGTCTGGAGAGTAGTTGCAGTTGAAGGTATTGCAACTAGTATTTTCAGTTTTAGGCTTGGAATTTCTCTTGGTTATGTTTTGGACTTTCTTCTTGGTACACTAGCTCTAGAGAGTGGTACGCTACCTTGATTGGCTTTTAGACCTAGGGTTTGCTTCCAAAATTATTCTCTCTGTCAAGGTTACGGTGCTTGGGGGTGGCTTCGGCCTATGGTTGGGTGACAATATTGCTACATTGTCTATGGTTAAACGAGCACACCTATTATTTCTAACACATATCTCCTTGGAGGTATGCTCATCCTTACTGAAGACATAGGCACTCCTACATGCTCTTATGCATCCTGTAATTTCTAAGTAAGCCATCTATGCCTCTTGTGTGTTAGAGTAGAAGGCGAGGTAATATCCACCCCTAATATCATCTCATTTACCTCTGTATCAAACTCTTCTCTAACCTTGGAATCAATATTTGGAAGAGAAACATCCTCACTCCCTTCAATATCTAAAGGATAATCCTATCAATTGGAATACCTCACGTCCTCATTAAAATTCACATCTCCACTCACTTCTATTTTCTTCTATGCTAGAATGTAGTTCTTGTAAGTAGAAGTATCATTGTATACAACAACGCAAGATGCTATCACAACATCTCAAAGATCCAAAGAATGTTGACCATTTTTTAATCTGAAGGAACATAACTCTGGATCATCTCCATCATCCTTCAAGTCAACATCACGAGCCAAAATTGGAAACAACCTATTATTGTGGGTATCTTACCCATGTACCTCAAAACCTCCAACAACTAATGCATCAACCTCAGCTAGGTCAACTCCCTTTTTCTAAGATAATCCTAAAGAAAGAGTATCATCAAGGTCAACTACCTCTATTTGAGAGAATCCAACAACCCTATCCCTATACAATAGAACTCTCCCATCATTTGCAAGCTTGGAATCAATATATGGTTCCACGATAGGTTTTGAACCTGTATCCATGGCATCCCACTATACATACTCTACATATACCTCCTTAAAGCTATAAGGCTCATCAAGTTTCTCATTGAAATGTGCAAGTGCCACAGGATCAACAAGAAACCCATAAATGCCACCCTCTTGCACCCATCTAGTGAAAGTACTTAGACTAGCGAAAGTCGTCAGACTAGCTAGACTACATTCATTTATGGTGCAATGTTGTCTTTCAAATGAAACTCTACACTAATGATCTACCATACAATAATCTAAAAGAATTTTTTTCTTCAACCCAAGAACGAATAGAACATCAATCAACTCAAGAACATCATCTAATGGCACTCGAAAGGAAATGGAGCCCACTCCTCTCATAGGATAAGTAGCCTCATCACCCAAATCCATACTCATACCTCTCTCTTACCCTTGAAACATTATCATGATTAATGTCATTTCATAAATCATGTCTCAATTTCCCATAGTCAAGGTACCATCCAACACTAGACACAATGTTAGAAGATAAACAAGAGATCATAGAAAAGGTGATCTCAAACTAACATGAATCCTCATCTACACCTACAATGGTACTAGCAACAACCTGTTTGGCATTCTCTTTCGTTTTCTTTGAATATTGGTTGGCATAATGTCCCATCTCATGACATTAGAAACACATCACCTTACTCATGTGTCCTTCTTCCATGTCCCAAAGCCTTCCTTCTTCTTATAACTTTTCTTTCTACCCTTTTTCATCCTCTTGATGAGAAAATTCTCTTATACTTTTTCTCACTATGTTGAACAAGATTGTAACATGATCTCTTCCTGCACAAGGTCATCCCAGACCTTCATAAAGGTTGGAAATGTCTCTTGAGCATAGATGCTCTGAAAAAAAGACCTCTAAGATGGTAAAATACCATTCAAGGCAATGGACAAAAAATCCTTGTCTTCAACTTCATCCCATGGAACTCAATTGGTCTCTCAACTCTATGATCTTGGCCATGTAGCTCACCACATTATCTATTTTGATCATGTGGGTGGTTGAAAGCTTGTTTCACAAGAGCATCTCTTGAGAAACACAAGAACTTTGAAATAAACCAATCAAAGCTTCAAACATCTCATTACTAGTCATCTTGTTTGCAATGTGAGCGATGAAGTGATCCTTCACAAAATCAATAATGGTTCGCTTTTCCTTGGCCTCCCTGTTATGAGCATCCTACAACTTCATATTGGTAGGTATTGCAATCTCTTTCTCAACATGCTCCTCAACCTAGGCTTCCTCCATAAGCATATGTATCCTGAGCTTCCAACGGATGAAATTGGAAGCTCCATCCAACCTGTCACACTCTAATTCCAATATTATACATATTTGCAAGATTTGAATCCACCTCAAAACAAAGATTAATGATAATGAAGTAGAACAAGCCATTTTAGGGCTCAAATGCTTTTCTCAAGTGTCTTAGGGATTCAGACCAAAATAACTTGTTCAATGTCAGGATACCACTCCCAGGTATAATACAACTGAAATACCAACTTTCATTTCACCAAAAGAGTGATTTGAAAAAGAAAGCTCTAATGCCATGTACAAATTTCATGAATTGAGGTTTATTTTGCGAATTCATAAATTTCACCTCTTTAGAGGTTCCATAGACTTAATTCCTGTGAATTATCAGCATTAGGATGGAACTGAAATATAAATTACAGAAGCAAATAGTGGAAATATTTCACTTCACATCAACCCTAATACACTAGGCAATCCAAGAGGGAAGATACCAAATATATGCCAACAAGTTTCATCCCTTTAGGGAAATCTTTTCATTCATAAACTAGATCTAAAATCATTGCAATTAATGCAAATTTATAGCAATAAATTTGTCCTATTATCTTCAATATACATATTAAATCCCTTAACAATTCCAGCCTTAACTTATGTCAAATCAAGAAGACATATAAGGGCTAGAAATTATCAAACCATGAGGACAATGATAGCTGAAAATCAAATCTGCAATAAGACATTTTTGGACAGCTTAAAACTGCATATATATAGATAAGAGATGAAGTTCAAGTACATACTTTCTACTTATCACAAGCTAGTACAACCGTCGAAGCTCTCCAAAAATCTAGCTAGTGTATACCGAGAAAATCATAGCTCCAACAAAGATATTCCAACAAGCTAGAATCACCACTAGCAAGTCCTCTTTGGCCTCATGCAAGGTGTCTCCTTTGCTCTTCCTCAACAAGCACAACTTAGGGTTCATCACAAAATCCTAACTTTGATCCCTCCTTAGGGATCAAACCCTAACCCTAGACTTCAAGAATGCTCCAAGAAACCCCAGTGCCTTAAAACAAAGAGAGATAAAGTACAAATAATATTGGACGAGAGAGAGAGAGACGAGTGTTCATACTCTTATATCTCTAACCCAAGTGTAAATAAGAATAAGCATAAGTGCATGATTCATGATGATAACCACTCTCTCCTTCCTCTAATTATAAGAGAGGTAAGGTAGGTCTACAATGACAAGTGGACCTAGTCCACTACAATACAAGCAACCTACAAGACACAAGTAGGTCCACTCATGTGAAGCACTCTAGTCCAAATGACATGTGTCAATCTCCAAGGAAACGACGATCAACAAGCAAAGGCTCCAAGGCATCAGTTCTACTCCTCAAGATCCAACGCTCCTCTCCAAGGGTCCAAATCTACAATGCATATCCAAATTCATGTGCCTCCTCAAGGACCACCACACCTACATGTCCACTCCCTCGACCCAAGAATCCTCAAGTCAAGTGTAAGTCTCCATGCTAGTACACCAACCCCATGTTTTCTAGGGCTCAAAACCCTCCTTTAAAAATCTCAGCGCTCCTCCTCCAAGCAAGAAACCTCCCTCCATCTTGCAATTACATGAAGAAGTCACCAAGGTCCATATGTAAACCAAGAAAAACCTAGCTCCAACAAAGATATTCCAACAAGCTAGAATCACCACTAGCAAGTCCTCCTTGGCCTCATGCAAGGTGTCTCCTTTGCTCTTCCTCAACAAATACAACTTGGGGTTCATCACAAAATCCTAACTTTGATCCCTCGTTAGGGAGCAAACCCTAACCCTAGACTTCAATAATGCTCCAAGAAACCATAGTGCCTTAAAACAAAGAGAGATAAAGTACAAAGAAGATTGGACAAGAGAGAGAGGGATGAGTGTTCATCATCTTATATCTCTAAACCAAGTGTAAATAAGAATAAGCACAAGTGCATGATTCATGATGATAACCACGTTGTCCTTCCTCTAATTATAAGAGAGGTAAGGGAGGTCTACAATGACAAGTGGACCTTGTCCACTACAATACAAGCAACCTACAAGACACAAGTAGGTCCACTCATGTGAAGCACTCTAGTCCAAATGACATGTGTCAATATCCAAGGGAACAGTGATAAAAAATCAAAGGCTCCAAGGCATCAGTGCTACTCCTCAAGATCCAATGCTCCTCTCCAAGGGTCCAAATCTACAATGCATATCCAAAGTCATGCACCTCCTCAAGGACCACCACACCTACATGTCCACTCCCTCGACCCAAGCATCCTCAAGTCAAGTGTAAGTCTCCATGCTAGTACACCAACCCCATGTTGTCTAGGGATCAAAACCCTTTTCTAAAATGCCCAACGCTCCTCCTCCAAGCAAGCAACCTCCCTCCATCTTACAATTACATGAAGAAATCACCAAGCTCCATATGTATCCAATGCTCCAAGGAAGAATGCCCTACAAGCATCCATACAATGTCTAGCAATCAAGAGTAAGCCACCTCCAATGTTTAATTCCATCATGGAACATCAAGGGTCAACTATACACCATGCACCCCACATCTCATGAAGCACCCCCAACATGGTGTAAACACTTTCATAGTAAACTCAAAAGCTAACAAATTTTACATGTTATGTATGCATGAGGACTATGTACCTAACAAGTAACATCATAGATTTGGCTTGGGACATCTCAAGTCAATAGTAGGTGAGAGAGAGCTTTTAATAAATAATGGAACAAAAGGTATTACTTCACCAAAGGACATGTGGTAAAGACATTTCAGCCATGATAGAAACTTTCCCTCTTTCCTCTCATGTACTCATAGCCCACTTTGGGGTGGGGGTGGAGGTGGGTTGCAGGGAGATAATGTGCAAAATATATATGAGGGTGGGGTGCGAGGAGATACTGTGCAAAACATCTCTTCAAACCACCTTTTTTGCGGTTATCATATTATTCATTATGGTTTAATTTTATAACATTTAAACATAACAGGATGAATGAACCCAACTTACACTCGTGACCCCCTCATGAATCTTCACTACACAGGACTTTACCTTAACCTTTAAACTAGGAATATTTAGAAAGCATGTTTACATTTTACATCATGAGGTCATTACAACTCACCTCACACCATTGAAATAATCACACCATTACGGAATTACATGATTTAATCTAATATAATCTAGTGGTCAAAATCTAGGTATAATAGTTGATACCAACCAAAATGGAATTTTGTTTCATTGATTTTATCGATATAAAATTGTACACTTTTTATGGTCTTTTATCCCTCTTTAAAACAATAAGAGATCAATAATTTTGACTTACCATTTTCAGCGAAGTAGGTATTACCAGAAATAACGGTCATTTGTTTTAAATTGCTACCCTTTTCCATACACTACTTCAAACATACCTATTTATAAATCCAGGGGAAAATAATGTTACATTTGTCATTGACAATATGTTTGATTCTAGGAATTCATTTTTCCCATGCAAACATCACAATTATCTTTTTAAATTTAGATACTAACCAAACATGAATATATTTGTTGTTTTATTCTAAGATTTTATTTTTCTCATGCAATCACAATTATCTTTTTAAATTTAGATACAAACCAAACAACTAAAGATGAAGATATTTGTGATCTAAATTCTTAGGGAAGGTACTGTTATTGCGCAGTTTGTATTTTAGGTCACAGGCTACAAGATAGTGGACAAACTGGCGTAACAGGAACCTTCCCCACCCAATGTCACCTCGATGGGGAGGTTCTTTCTATTTAGGGAGGTTAGCCCAGGGGAGACGTCCCCGGCAACCTGGGGTTTGAAGAGGCAAAGAATAAAAGGTCAAGAGTTAAGGTTTTCCCTCCTCGTAGGTTACCACCAGTATCAGATAATCCGGCTAATCAACCAATAAAGAAGTGAAGTCCCTGTTGAAAACACCTGCCTGGAACAAGATGATAACAATGCAATACAATATTTGCAGGCTATAAATCAAAGGGTTAGTACTTCTTAATTATCTGATTTCATTTAATAAGCAATATAATAGACAAGATGAAGTCAACGTTCTACTAAATAGCCTATGTAAGATCACCAATTCATCAATGTCTACAAAAATGACCAAGCCAACAGTATTTTCAATCAACAATTGTTCAACAAATGCTTGACGTCATCATTAATTGCCCATTTATTGGTTAGAAAGAGTGTTGCGTCAAGTATGACATCAAGCTAGGTTAGCAGCGTTAGGGTTAGTTAGGGTTTCAAAAGAATTAAAGTTTGAAAGATGATTTTGTACACCTAAAGCTCAACATTGGAGATATTATTAGTGCCTTAGGGTAAATGGAGTCAAAAGCAAGGGAAAAAGGTCTCGGGAGGACTTAAACTTAGAGACTAGAAGGTAGGGTTCCAAGGTGTTGCAATGGCAGGGTCCTAGAATCAAAACCCTAAGGGAAGGAGGCTCACTCCGGTGTTGCTTAAACAAAGCCTCGTGCTCCTTCCTCTTTCTCTAAATACACTTGGCAAAATGGCTAGCTTCAAAGTACAGATTTAAGGGAGAAAGTGTTGCAGGGGAAAGGCTTTCAAACCCTAGAAGGTGAAAACCCTAGGTGTAGATTCAACTAGGCCTAGGACGTCTCCTCTTTTCAACCTATAACTTCAATGCTAGCTCAGAAAGAGGGAGAAAAGTGTAGCAACGGCTAGGCTATATCTTCCTTTTTCAATGGCTAAAATTATTTCTCAAACAAGGGGACATATAGCAATGACCTACTTGCATGTTTGCTACCTAGGGTTTCAAGATTCAGCAATATAATAGAAAATGTAAGAAATTAAGCCTACAACCATTCACTTAAGAATTTTTGCATGAAAAATCCACTTACATGTCATGATGAAAGCATAATCAAACCCTAGTTGTAAACCTTCCTTGAGAGAAACACCATATATGCCAAGAGAAATCCTCCAAGAAGAGTTGTGCCTCACTTTAAAAGACCAAGAGCACCAAACTAGGGCACAAAAGATAGTATCTCACAAGAGAGTGAGTTGTGTTATGTTCAAAATGAGGAAAAACATCCTCAATATATATCAATCCATGACCTTTCAATTAAAAAATAGGTCATTAAAACAGTCGACAAGGCTGATTACAAAATTTACATTGTTTTTACATTAACTACTAGAAAAATGACATAATATGAGCAAAAGGTGGGACGTCAAGCCCTTCCGAGGGAGACGTTGTCCCTTTTTGGGCATATCAAGCATCCAGAAGCCAGACGTTAGCCCTTCTAGGGATCCTCCAAGCTGCCACACGTGCCAAATAGCTTCATCACACTGCCAAATGCTCAGGATAACGTCCTGCTCTTCTAGGTGATGTCATGTCCATCAAGGGGCAAACGTTCCATCTGAAGTGGGTGATCCCCCCTAGGCCGGGCTCAGCCAAAGTTCCCTGGTGGAACGTCCTTCTTTCTTCATGTGCAAAATCTCATCATAACGTTGTCCTGTCTCTGCCATCCCAACAACCATCTGATGGGCTCTTCAGCCCCATGGAGGTCCGAGCTAATCATCTCCCCATGTGTACCGGTCCACTGGTACCTGTCCGTCGGCATGGTCCTGCATATCAAAAACTTCGCCCTCCAAGGGCTCATCAGTCCTTGGGATCATAGCAATGTCAATCATATTTCATCATTAAATTCATCAAATACATGCACAAGACCCCTAGCATATCCTCTAACAACTCAAAGACATTACACTAATCTACTATACAAAGTTGAAGAAATAGACAGAACAACCTATTAGGCTAGTATCCATAAGAAGAAGAAAGTTTCCACAGAAGATTATTCAAGCCATGTAACATGAAGTGATATGGTCTAAGGATGTCCAGTCATAGTGCAGACCAGGGGTAGGTATTGCCCGTGGGTGCCTTTGTAGGAGGTGAGTTGTACCCGTCATGGATGCACTTTTTTCCAAGCCCCTTCATTGCCTTTATTCTTTTCTTATTTATTACTTTTTCTTTCTTTTTTACTTCAAGGTCTGACCAGAGGACACTGCCTTGGCATGGTGACCAGAGCTGACAGTGTTACCCACTAGTATTTTCGCAGAAATGATAAGGTTGGCTCGTGAAGAGACCCCCTTTCCCTTGGCCATGCAACCAAGGGTCATTGCCCTGGCGTGGTGACCAGATAATGGCAATGTCATACTGTCAGATACCTATGAACATAATGAGTCGGCTCGTGATGAGACCTCCCATCCTCTTGGTTAGGTCTTGTTTTATTATTTTTCTTTGGGTCCCTTTTTCTTCTTATCGAGAGGCCTTTTATTGCCTTCTCGGGGATCCCTAGGCGAAGCATCTCTAGGTTTTATTTCCTATGGCTTTTATCTTTTACCAGTTGCTTTTACCCCAAGGGGCCTTTAGCCCCTTCTTCCCACAAGACAAAGTGTAACCCTTCAAAGGTCATTCTAATGGCTGGACTAGGGGAATGGGATGGATGTATGGGAGATAAGATGTAAAGTGATAGTATGGTGGGAGCGGACGATGGCTCTTCAAATCCCCCTTGGTGGCTAACCAAAACCCATGGATACA
>JZKD02S1995298.1:16575-27349 GCA_000966675.3 Picea glauca
ATTATCACAAGCAGTTGTTTGTTGTAATGTGTTTACATAATTGAAGGAGTAAGTTGTTTGTTGTATTTTATTTACACAATTGAAGGAGACAAAAACTCATGATGATCACACTGCAACACTAAACACTTATACAAACAAGAGAGAGAACGAATGATCTAAACTAGATTTGTGTATTAAAGTACAAGACTAAAGGTTTATTTATACAATGAAATAGGCCCAGTGATAGCTATCGCAACTCGCCGATTAAGATCACCTATGTGAGCTTACCACTCACAAAGCTAATCACTGCAACACCAAACACTTCTACAAACAAGAGAGAGAATGAATGATCTAAACTAGATTTGTGTATTAAAGTACAAGAATGAAGGTTTATTTATACAATGAAATAGGCCCAGTGATAGCTATCGCAACTAGGAGGATAAGATCACCTACATGAGCTTACAACTCACAAATCTCATCTGCATTGGAAATCTAACACCCCCCCATAAGAGAAACATAAGGAGAAAACAAAAAGAATGAGTCTCGACATCAAGGCTTGATGAGGTACCTATATACAATTCTCATAAACAGAGCAAAGGAGAAAAACTCGTAGGAAAAAACTACTCCCCAAAAGAGAGAATACATCATAAAAATGAAAAAGTGAAAAAGTGAAGGTAGGAGGACTCAAGATGACCCCCCAAGGAAAACTTCCTTCACCCCAAGCATCGATCATAACTGAAGAAAATGAGGAGATGAAAAAGGTTTAATGAATTTGTCAACAACATGCTCTTCAGTAGGTAAGTACTCCAAGCGAATAACATCATCCTAGATGAGTTGTCGAATGAAGTGCATGTGAATCTCAATGTGCTTGGTCATTTGATGCTCAACAAGGTTGCGAGAGATGTGGATGGCACTCTGATTATCACACCAAAGAGTAGTGGGATGATCCTGTGAAATGCCAAACTATGTCAATAGTTGTCGAATCCAAAAGACTTCTTAACTAGCAAGAACAACAACACGATGCTCAACCTCTACAGATGATAATGCAATTGTTGATATCTTTTTACAAGACCATGCAATAGGAGTAGAACCAAGGTGATAAACAAAGCCTGAAGTGGAACTTCGGTCATCTATGGAACCGACCCAGTCAAAATCTATGAAACCCACAAGCTCAGAAGTACCAACAGTATATTGAATACCTAGTTGTCCCTTGAATATGCCTGAGAATGTGCTTAGTTTCCTTCCAGTGACTCTCATGAGCATCCTGAGAGAACCGAGATATAAGTCCAACTACAAAGGAGATGCCAGGACGTGTATGAGTCAAATACAATAGACTCCCAACTAGTTTTCGATATAATGATGGATTGACTCGCGGTGAAGAGCAACTGGTAGAAAGAGTGACACCTGACTGAAAAGGAGTAGGCACGGGATTACAATTAGCCATACCAAAGCATTGAAGTAAATCAAGGGAATACTTTTGTTGGTAGATGGAGATCCCTTCAGAAGAATAATGAACCTGCAAACCAAGAAAGTAATGTAGAAGACCAGGATCCGTCATATCGAATTGAGCCATCAATTTTTTTTGTATACTCTGAATCGTGGATGAAGAACTCCCAGTGAGAATAAAATTGTTGGAAATTTGGTTGTCATTGATGTCAACCCTAGAAGAAGTCCAGAAGCCTCTAGAAGTGATGGGTGTATTTGAAGAAGTCTCCAAAGTGGTCCCTTTGTGGCGTAGTTTTAAGCATGGCTCTCGTGGGAAGACGCTTTGAAGAAGTCTACAAAGAAACCATGAGAATATGGCTAGGAATCCCCAAAGGAATGGTCATGAAGCCCGAAGTTGATTGCAAAAAAAGAGTACAAAGGAAATTACAAATACATGAAAACTCTCATAGATGGATAGTCCTCGTCATGTCGTTTCCAATGGTAGGTGGTATGTCATGTGGCTCCTCACAGGTGATAAGTTATACTCTCTTAAAGATGAATCCCTGAAGTATGATTAAAAATCCCCTAACAATTGCAACAAGAAGCTATAAGTCGGCCCCAAAATCCGGAAAAGGAGAAAAACGATTGCAACAAGAAGTTGTAGGTTGGCCCTAAAGTCAAATAAAGGAGGTACTTGGAAAAGTATAAATACCCTCAAGAGCCTCTCATTTGATCATCAATCAAGTGTGAATGCAAGTAAGTATGTGATCTATTGACGAAACTGAAGTAGCAGAGGAGTGTGAAGGAAGGAAGTCTCGGAGCCATAAATGTGAGAAGGGTTTATGGTAAACCTATTTGAGTAGACCCCCACGGGTCAAACATAGGGTGTCCCACGAGGCCCTCGCAGGTTTTCCAGTACTCATCACGTGAGGCCCCGCTAGTTTCCCTTTTCATTCTAGTGAGGCTGAAGAGAAGTTTGAATATGGTGTTATCTTCTTGTTGTCGAAGTCGAGGAAGGTTTGATGATCTGAGATATTGTGCACCAGGTTCTTTACATCATAAAAGCTATGGTTCTCTATATTTTTTTATGTTCATGCTTGATGCATAACTTGGAGGTTATGGTATATGCTTGAGGCATATCTTAGAGGCTATGGAATATGATTTGAGGCATATCTTGGATGATTTGGCACATGCTTAAGGCATGTTTTGGCACATGTTTGAGACTTGTATCTTGGATATTTTGGCACATGGTTTGAGGTGTATCTTGGATATTTTGGTATATGCTTTGAGGCATATCTTGGAAGGTATGGCACATGTTTGAAGCATGTCTTGGAGGTTGTTTTGGCATATGAGGGATATATTGGAGGTCTTGGCACATGGTTTGATGCATATCTTGGCACATGCTTGATGCATATCTTGACATATGGTTTGATGCATATCATGGTGACCTTGAGCATGTGATTTGAGAGATATTATTGGTGATCTTGGCATAAGCTTTATGTGGTTGAGCTAATTTGTATGATGATGATGTATCAGTATCAGTGACAGTAACAGTGACAAGTTGATGATTATGAGACATCAATATCAGTGATAGTTGCAGTGACAAGTTGAGTCTCTTATTTATATTTCTGGGAGGTTGGGTGGTGCACAGGAAGATTGGCGTCTTCAAATAGCATATCGGTGCTTGCAAGGGATTTGCAGCTTCCTCTGAGTTGGTACTCACAAAACAAGGGGGGTGGAGCCTCCTTCCAGTTGGTGTTGGAGAATATAGGGAGTTGGAGCTTCCTTCAAATTGGAGCCTATAAACTAGGGGATTGGAGCTGGAGAACTTAGGGAGTTGTAGCTTCCTCCATGTTGGAGCCTGCAAATAGGGGGTCAGTGCCTCCTTCTAGTTGGAGCTAGAGAATCTTATAAGTTGGTGCTTCTTGTGGATGTAATATTCAAGATATATATTAAAAAGTGTTATGTGGTTTTCTCCCATTTGGGTTTCCATGTAAAACTCTTGTGTACTATGTTGATGATATCTTGAATGAAATCATAAGTGACAAATTGTTGATAAGTTAATGTTTACATGTTATGGTCAAAAATGGTAAAAAGTGTCCAATATTGATTCACCCCCCCTCTCAATATTGGTGAATATTCCAACAAAAATCATCCACATGCAGAACTAATATCAAAAGATCAGTTCCTTCCCTTCGAGTGTGAATTGTAGGATATGATTGGCAACGCTAGAATTCTGAAGTGATAAGAAAACTATCCATCTTCTCATACCAAGCTTGAGGAGCTTGTTTGAGACCATACAATGAATGTTGAAGCATGCATACAAGGGAAGAGTCGTGCACAAAACCAACAGGTTGTTCCATGTGGATTTCCTCTTGTAAATCTCCATGCAAAAAAAAACTCTTCACATCCATCTGATAAATTGTCCAGCCTTGAGAGGCATCATGAGAAAGCACAGGACGTATGGAATTCGTCTTGGCAACCAGGGAAAAATTCTCAGAATAATCAATCCCTTCAACCTGTGAAAATCCCTCGCCCACTAGTCGTGCCTTATGTTTGTCAACAAATCCATCTACAACATATTTGGTTCTATAGACCCATTTGCAACGAACTAGTTTTTTTCCCTTAGGAAGAGGAACGAGATACCATGTGTGATTATTCATCAAGGAAGAATACTCCTCTGTCATGGAAATTTCCCATTCATTTTTCCCAACAACATCAAAGAACTTTTTGGGATCATTTGAAATGGCATGACCAAAAAGAGAAATACATGTTGTTTGTGGATGGATGTTGCAAGGAGTAGGATAAAATTAACTTAAATCAGATGGCTCATAACCATACCAATCAGGTGCTTTTTTCTCTCAAAGGCTTCTCCTCAATTGTTGTTCTTGATCAAGTTGTTCCTGTGCAGGTTGCTCAGGTGTTGTTGGTTTATTTTCGATTGGTTGAGTTTCTTCATTTGCAGCTCTCTGATGTTCCTCATCTTATTGTTCTTCAAAAAAAATATTGTCAGCATGATCTGCACCATCATGGAAATCTATGGAGAGAGTAGGGTCAAATGAGTGTTTGGAAATGCTCATCAAAATGGACAACCCTACAAAATAAGACATCATTAGTAATAGGATCAAATAACCTATATGATTTCACGTCTTCACATTAGCCAAAAAAATATCAGTGGTTGGATATTCTTCTCCATATATTTATGCTTTTCATTTGGAATTAATGCCCATGCCGCACTACCAAATACTCTAAAAATAGAGACATCGGGCTTAACATGACTCCAATCTTCCTCTGAATTCATATGAAACATTGATTTGTGAGGCATCCAATTCTGAATGTAATTGGCACAGTGCACTTCTTTGTCCCAAAAAGAAGGTGCCATGTCCTTGGACTGAATCATACAATTTTCCATCTCTTTTAATTTCATGTTATTTCTTTCAGTGACGCCATTTTGCTAAGGGGTGTAGGGAACATAATGCTAATGCAAAATACCATGTTCTCTCCAAAAATATTTGAATGTTTGACTGACATACTTCCCCCCATTATCTATGCGCAAATTATTGATAGAATGAGAGGATTGCTTCTCAACAAATCCCTTGAAGGTATTGAAGGTGGCAAAGACCTCACGCTTGAACTTAAGAAAGTACACCCAAGAGCGTTGTGAGAATTTATCAATGAAAGTGAGCACATACTTAGCCCCTAAAAATGAGTGAGCTGGAAAAATCATGAGATCACTATGTACCAACTCAAGAGGTGTTGTAGCACGCAAGGCTTTTCCTTTTGGAAAACGATCTTGATGTTGTTTTCCAAGAACACATCCTGGACAAACTCCAACAATACAAGAAACTTTAGGAAGTCCATAAACCAATTTTTGTGTGCTCAATTGTTGCAAGTACCTATAATTTAGATGTCCAAATCTTTCATGCCAAATCCTACTCAAAGAATCAACATGTGCAATGAAAGAGGAAGCTAAAAAGGGCTCAAAACCAAAAAACGTGTACATTTAGGTGCTATGATCAACTGTTCCAAAGAACAACAATGTCAGGTTTTGCAGCTCTCAGATGACTACATCAATGGGAGAGAACACTATTGTTTTCCCATCACTAGAATGACAAATTTGATAAATTGAGAGTAGATTAGCAGAGATGTCGGGAACAAGAAGATCATTGATTTACCCTTCATCTAATTGCACAGTGCCTAATCCTAAAACATCAAGTTGTGTAGACTCTCCAATGGCAATCTGAGAAATGCTACAATCAGTTGTTGAAGGTAGTAACTCATTGCAATGAGTCATATGATGAGATGCACCTGAATCAAATATTCTAAGGTACCAGATCTATTATAATAGCCAGAACAAAAATATCGCAGGGAATAGCAGCGGAACAACACAATAGATGAAACCACAACACCAAAATAATACCTTTATTGATAGGAAACAATGTTCACTTGCCTCTTTTGTTGGATTGCTGAGAGGGGGGTGAATCAATAATGAGAAATTTATACACTTTTAACCACAATTTATATTCCTTTAACTTATTCAACAATGTTCATTAGTTCATCATTAATATGTTATTGTATCATATAACATTAACATCCATCAATGCATAATAAACAATAATAGACAGATCCACACAATGGACAGTACACCTGTATTTTACATGGAAACCCAATGTGGGAGAAAACCACGAAATGATTTTATTATATGTCTTTAATAATTACATTCAAGGAAGCACTAACTTCCAATTCTCTGGCTCCAACCAGAAGGAGGTTCCAACCCCCTGTTTTCTCTGACTCCAACCAGAAGATGGCTACAACCACCCAATTCTATGGGTCCAACCAGAAGGAGGCTCCAACCCCCTAATTCTCAAGCTCCAACCTGAAGTAAGCTCCAACTCCCTGGTTCTCTTGCTCCAACTGGAAGGTGGCTCCAACCACCTATCCTTGCCCCGTCCTACCACCCTTAAATATAAATTCCAAATATAGACAACATGTCATTTTCACTGAATCAACCATTGTCATTGTCAACCTGTCACTTACAACCTATACCAAAAACTTGTACCAACAACATGTGCCAATAACCTATCACAATAATCTCATCAACCAATCATGTACATCAATAACTAGCACAACATGTAATATCACAAGTGCATCAACCATGCACATCACAACACCTCATAACCATCACCAAGATCAAGATGTGCTTCTAATAATATACCAAGATCTTTATGTCGCACCAACCATAAACCATGTGCCAACAATACTACTAGCAAGTGTCTCTAACAATGCACCAAGCATGTACCAATAATGTATCAACAACACATCAACTATGACTCATCAAGATGTACCAACATCATCAATTATACACCTTGTATATGTGCCAACTCATAAATTATATGCATCAACCATGTACCCAGCATGTACATCAACCATATAACAAATACATACACCAAGATATCCAACAAAAGGCCTCTAGCAGTACATTACACTATCCATAAACCAAATACCTTAAACCCTTACATCAAACCATGTGCCAAATCCTCACTGTTATGTAGCCTCAAGCATGTACCATGTCATGACCAAATGTAACCATAAAAACATATATCTAACTTTGTAACAGACCTAGTGTATGTGATCAAAGACCTGTAGACCTTCCTCAACTTCAACAACAAGAGAATAGCATTTTCATCAAACTTTACCTAAGTCTCACATGACTAGTTTTTGGATTAGTCAACAACCCTAACTTCAAACAAGCATAACTCTGTACCTGAAATGAATAAAGGTATGAAAATGATACACAATATTCTTTAGTTTATTCTCTACAATTTATCCAGGTTTCACTGCTTGGAACCTCCCAGAAAATGAGTTATAGCAAAAATGACATACCTTGTTGAATTATAGATTATTCTAGAGAGCAAACTTGTATGGAATGCCACGTTCTCAATATTTGATATATTATCATAATACTTGCACACAAAAAACTAAGGATTGTACTCTTTCCATTACAATTGGTCTCACGTCATTTGGATTTTCTATGAAGATGTTATGACCATTTTACCCAGAACACTTGTTTAAAACTAGTTTTAGGACTAGCCAAAAACCCTATCTTCCACAGCTTGTATCTCCCAAAATACAAAGACCGGGACGCTGGAATTTCTACCACGGGTACATTAATATGTTTTCTCACTATCCTCCAAGTTTCACTATCTGAATCATTTGTGAAAAAAAAATTATTGCGAAAATGGTGAGATGACCTGTAAATAATATACCTTAGAACACATCATTAAAAGACTTCATCCTCCCTTGTATTTTCGGTCTTCTTTACAACACCTTCCCTCTTAAATTCACCTCAGATTTCCTTGGTTACCTCATTCACTTATAGATATTCAATATGCTCAATAGGTGCTAATAAGAAACCCTTTCTCTCTTATTTATACTCTCCAAGTAGATTCCTCTAGAGGTTATCTTCTAATTGTTTTACCCAACTTCTTTCTTTTGGGGCTAACCCACTTCTAACTACTTTGTCCACTTACAACCACTTTTTCCACAAATAGTAAACTCACCATTTCTAGTTACAACTAATTTTTTAAAACTATTTTCTTTTAGAAACAACTTAACTCATGATTAATCAATTTCTTGTTCAACCACTTCAACTATTCAACCTTCTTGTTACAACTACTTTACCCATAATTAATCAATTTCTTGTTCAACCACTTTGACGACTAAACCTTCTTGTTACAACTAATTTACCCATAACTAATTTCTTGTTACAACCACTTTGACTAGCAAACTTTTTTATGAATTTCTAGGATTTTCTAGAATAATTGACTTCTTATTGACCTTCTAAGGGCTTCTAGAATATTCTTGAGGGTAGTCGTGAAGAACCACATGGCGTACCATATATCATCGAAAATGGCACGATGTGTACTATCCATCTAGAATAGCCTTACCTTCATATTCACTAATCTTCATGTGTTTATACCTAAAACAAACTCGAGTCCCTTACCCAAACTTCTAGAGCTACCGGAATGTGTTACCGAACATACTCAAGGGTTGACATCAATCTCTAATGGTTGACATCAATCTACAATATCACTCTCCAAGGGTTGACATCAATGAAAACCAACTATCCAAACCAATTGTCCATCAATCTAAACCAACTTTCTGACATCTTCGAGGGGGAAACTTCCAGCAAAGCAACGCTCTATTACAATAATTCTCAAGACAAGCTATCCAATACCTCCTACTCTTATTTATACTAATTCTATCTTCTAAGGAAACTTCTAGAGGAAGATCTATCTACAAGCAGAAGCTTATATTAGGTCTTCTGACATTGACTTATTCTCCTTTATTTAATAGACCTTATTAACTAATGTCGACCTTTATTACATGGAAAATATATCATACTAACTAATGACCCACAAAGAGGAGTTAGGATCCGATCCTAACAAATATCTAGCTATCTAAATATGCATACAAGGCCTGAGCAGATAAGGCACACCCTTTACTTCTTGAAGAAGATTGTTTTCCCATCACCAGAATGACAAATCCGATAAATTAAGAATAGATTATCAGAGATGTCAATAACAAGAAGAACATCATTGATGCACCTTCATCTAATTGCACGGTCCCTAATCCTAATTTTGGTTCTCCAATTTCGTCTCCAGATCGTCGAAACAGCTCCCGCAAAATCAGGAATGAAACAGGAAAAACGCAAAACTGAAAAAATGAGGCTGAAAGATGGCTTTGATTCTCCCAACTGGTGGCACCTGTGCAAAATCTGGAAGAGGTTGTTGTTCTTCAACCCGTGATGAATAAAACAATATCTCGTTTTTTGAAAATCTGTCTCCGTTTGCCCAGAATCCGCTTCGAAAGATGAGGTGTTAAGAAGGCAAAAAACGAACGGTTTTGAGTTTTTGGGAGGACGGTTTTGAAGAAATGAGCAGTTTGGTCGGACCCCCCTAAGATGGTAAGTGGTATTAGGAAGCGGGGATCCGAGTTCACCAAAAGGTGACACCTATCCCTCCCAATACCACCAACTCGAACCCCCTGGAGTTGATGGGACGTAAGAGGGGGGTTCCAAGTTGTACGGAATGCATGTATTGGGTAAACTTACGATATAGTGGATTTTGATTTTGATTTTTATATTATTAGTCCCGCCAGGGAACTATAGAAATCGATATCTAGTTGACCTTATATTAGTTATAGTTTGACTTTAAAATATTTTCATAGTTAAAGTTTTATATATAGTTTGTATTTTATTTATTTAAAAATATATAAATAATTTTATTTGTTTGAAATTTGACTGGTGGTAAACTTTTATCCGTTATTGCAGGCTTGTCCGCGAAGTAGTAGGAATCTTAAAATATTTTCATGTTAATTAAAGTTTCATATATAGTTTATATTTTATTTATTTAAAGAACATAAATAATTATATTTATTTGAACAAGACAGTCCAATCTGCTCCATCCGTCTGTACCACGAACCCATCGACTTTCGTGTCGATTCGCTCCCTGTAGACTTTGCTAAACCATCTGCAGCCATGTCTCATTGTTGTTCACCTGACACTGTGTTGAGCAGGGGATTTCTCTTCGCCGAGAAAGAAATAGATGGCTAACTGGGTTTCGCTTTCGCCGGGAAAGAAGCAGACAACTAAGGTCGGGGGTTCAACTCCCGGTGATGCCACAATAACAGTTAGCGATATCACTAAACGTCATTTCTTACCTGAAAACCCCAAATTTGCAAAGATTGAAATAAAAATTGAGTCCTCCAGCCTTTGGCAGCTTCTACGGGGTTTAGGGTTTTCTACCTAAAACATGATTAAAGAGGAACAAGCTCTTAGAAACTGGGTTGTCAGGCGAATAAGCATGTTCTTTACAAAATCAACATTATCGAGATCAAATTTCTTGCTTAAGAAGCGATTATGTGAAGGTAAACTGAGACGGAGGGCAAACAATTACAATTTACTTGTTTAGTATATAATCATATGTCAAAGTTGTTGGAATAAAAAAATAGAGTTTTTAAAATTAATTTTCAAATATTGATTTTTTAAAATTTAAAATTTTCAAATATTTAATATAAATTCATATTTATTTAAATATTAAAAAATTAAATATCATAAAAATATTTTTTTTATCAATTTATTTTATTATAAACGATATAATCTTAGCTGACATGCAACTCTTGTTTGTTTTTGCTTTTTTATTATATATATATATATATATATATATATATATATATATATATATTATTATTATTATGTTTTATTTAATATATGTTTTTATTGTTTTGTGTTTTGTTTTTAATATATGTTTCTTTATATTGTTTTGTTTTTAATTTGATTTTTTGTTATATATTTTATATGGTTTTTTTT
>JZKD02S1995298.1:36145-47568 GCA_000966675.3 Picea glauca
ATTTTCCTATTTCTCCAATGTAGCACCTACCACAAGAACATGAAATCTTATAGATACCTTTCCCTTGATGTTTTTCCATAGGATCTTTTACGGACTTCATGTTTTGTTTTACAGTTATGAGAGGTTTGAACGAAGTTGTAATATCTTTTCTTCTTAGAAATTTGGAGATTTTATCTGTGACTCCTTGGATGTAGGGGAGGTAAGCTTTTGTGGTGGAGTTTAGAGTGTTTTGAGAACGAGGTTTTCTTTCATTCTTACTTAAGGCTTTCTTGATTTCTTTATCTTTGTATCATATACCTCTAAATACCTTGGTTAAGTGAGCTATTTCTTGGTATATATGCTCTTCATCAGAAATTATTGTTTCCCTTATGGCTAAGGTGTTAATGACTGCCATTTTCTGTGCCAGGTGGTGGTGGGAGTGAGCATGTAGGTAGTTGTTTGTGTGGGTTTTCTTTCTAAAAACCTTGTGTCTTATGGTTCGATCTTTTTTTCTTGTGATTAATGCATCTAGGAAAGGTATACTACCATTTTCTTCTTGCTCCATTGTAAATTCAATGTCTTCTGAAATTTCGTTGAGGTGATCGAAGAACCTTAATAATTTGTCTTTTCCATGAGGCCATTTGACGTTTGTGTCATCTACATATCTTTTCCATATTGAGGGCTTTAGTGGGTATGTATCGAGAGCCTTCTTCTCAAATTTTTCCATAAAGAGGTTGGCCACAATTGGGGACAGGGGGGAACCCATGGCTACTCCACTTGTTTGTTCAAAGAATTCACCTTGGAAGCTGAAGAAGGTGGATCTAAGGTAAACTTCTGCTAATTTAGAAGTCCCTGGGTCTATGACTTCATTGATAACCTGAATAGATTCATTTAAGCACAGGTTATCAATGAAGTCACGGACCCGGGGACTGCTAAATTAGCAGAAGTTTGCCTTAGATCCACCTTCTTCAGCTTCCAAGGTGAATTCTTTGAACAAACAAGTGGAGTAGCCATGGGTTCCCCTTGTCCCCAATTGTGGCCAACCTCTTTATGGAAACATTTGAGAAGAAGGCTCTTGATACATACCCACTAAAGCCCTCAAGATGGAAAAGTTATGTAGATGACACAAACGTCAAATGGCCTCATGGAAAAGATGAATTATTAAGGTTCTTCGGTCACCTCAACAAAATTTCAAAAGACATTAAATTTACAATGGAGCAAGAAGAAAATGGTAGTATACCTTTTCTAGACATATTAATCACAAGAAAATAAGATGGAACCCTAGGACACAAGGTTTCTAGAAAGAAAACCCACACAGACAGCTACCTACATGGTCACTCCCACCACCACCCGACACAAAAAATGGGGGTCATTAACACCTTAGTCATAAGGGCAACAAGAATTTCTGATGAAGAGCATCTACACCAAGAAATAGCTCACTTAACCAAGGTCTTTAGAGGTATAGGATACTAGGATAAAGAAATCAAGAAAGCCTTAAGTAAGGATGAAAGAAAATCTCCTTCTCAAAACACTCTAAACTCCACCACAAAAGCTTACCTCCCCTACATCCAAGGAGTCACAGATAAAATCTCCAAAGTTCTAAGAAGAAAAGAGATTACAACTTCATTCAAACCTCTCATAACTGTAAAACAAAACATGAAGTCCGTAAAAGATCCTATGGACAAACATCAAGGGAAAGGTATCTATAAGATTTCATGTTCTTGCGGTAGGCGCTACATTGGAGAAACGGGAAGATCATTCCAAGTAAGAATTAAAGAACATGAAGCAGACATCAGGAGGGAACGAACTCGAACCTCAACTTTGGAAGAACACTCTCTCAAAACCAAGCACCATATATGCCTTGAGAACACTGAAATCCTTGCTAAAGAAGACCACTTTTTTAGACGACGAATTAGAGAATCCCTAGAGATAATGAAGCACCCAAACAACATGAACAGAGATGGTGGCCTAGAGGTAAGTAGAATTTGGCTTCTTGTGCTTAAACAACAAGAGAACCCAACAAACCAGGTCGGATGTCCTATCCCCCTCTTTTCTTGATGATTTTTTCTTAAAATTCTAGATCTAGTTAGTTCGACCTTTTAATAATTAAGAATTATACCTAACCCCTATGTAATAACCTTACCTAACCTTTTTAATAAATAATAATTACACCTAACTTATTAATTTCACCCAACCTCTATTTAATTAACAAACAAGACTATAATAACATAATAATCATAGATCATTACCTTTATTTAAATCCAAGAAACTCATTATTGTTTATTATAATCATTTCATTGAAATTATATAACGTAGGCCGTACAAGTATCCTAGGGTTTTGACCAAAAATTTAAACAACCTTATTTTCTAGCTTCTAGGTTTCTCTTAGGGTTTTATAGCCGACCTACCTATTTTTTCTCTCTGCATATTTCATATTTATAACTATGGAATGCTACCCTTATCTTTGACTAATCTGTCCTGAAGATGAATCCAAGTAAAGGATTCGAAACGTCGAGATAGAAATGAATTTTACTGTGGAAAATCCGGATAACAATTTTGATCATTTAAATTAATCAAACACTAACCAAATTACTAACTTAAGAAATTAACATTAATTAATTAAAAATCAATCTATTATTAATAAGTTTAATTCAATTTTATTAATCTAACGTTTTTTGTTTATCCTAAGTTTGGTTTATGCAGGGATGAGTGGCGGGCGAGACATACTCAATGGGTCAAAAGGGCAAGGGAGTGAGGGCATAGAGGTGGATGAAGGATGCAGTAGGGTGATGAAGGATCGAGTGAAATGGGTGGAGGGGGAAATGGAAACAACTGAGAGACCAACAAGCCAGGAACTTCATCATGAGACCGACAAATGATATCTGAATCATTAAACCTCCTATAATTATAGGACCCTAACAGAAATCATGACCATATTGATGGAAGCAACGCCAAAGAGGAGGTAAGACTCTTTGTACATGGACAAGATGTGCTAAAAAAAATTGAATCTAAAGTAATTGATCCCCCTCAAGAGAGAAACCAGCCCCAACCCCCCAACTGAGAAAATCAATCAGATCTATGAGAAAATGCAGCCCCCAACTAAGAAAGTTGGCTAGATCTGTGAGAAAACGTGGCCCCAATTGACGTGGTGAATCTGAACTCGTCTTCGGTGCTTTATATACAATGGTAACGTGGTGTTAGCTTCGAGCTACCCTCAGGTAAGCGATAGATATGATCTGTGGATAAATCACACATCCCACAAATTTCAGAAAAAAAGGAGAAGGGGTTTGCATAACTGCTCTAATACCATGAAGGAGATAAAAACTTCTGAGGATCACACTACAACACCATACACTTCTACAAACAAGAGAGAAAGAATGATCTAAACTAGATCTACAAGAGAGAATGAATGATCTAAACTAGATCTACAAGAGAGAACGAATGATCTAAACTAGATCTATGTATTAAAGTACAAGAATGAAGGTTTATTGATACAATCAAATAGGCCCAGTGATAGTTGTCACAGCTACAGTGGATAAGATCACCTACATGAGCTTACAACTCACAAAGATAATCTGCATTGGAACTCTAACAACAATATCCTTCAGTAATAGAGAAGGGAAATTGTCTTCAATATTCAATATCTTTGTCTTTGCATTTTTATATAAGTTGACTTTATCAAGGATTAGATTAAATTTCTCTATTATGATAGAGTAGTTTGAATTCATTCTACCATTAGGATTGTGAGTATATAAGTTAAAACAATTTTGTTGGTGTTGGAAATCCTCATGTATATCTCAAATCTTGGATTGATTTAAGGACATTTACTATTGTAGAAACATAATGCTTATGGATGATTCAGAAGAAACGAGTTTACATAACAATGCAATAAATCTTATTATTACAAAGACATATAATTATAAAAATTTGTCTGAAAAATACTTGTTAAATCAATTAACGATGTTGTTGCTAGAAGGTGTCAATGAGGTGCAACCTATTGTAAAAGCTTTGAAAGCTAGCTAGTAAATATGTTTGATATTTTTGATTGTTAATGAAAGTGTTTGATATCTTCTTTGGTTCGTAAAACTCTTTGATATTTTCTATGGTTGGTAAAAGTGTTTGATGTTTTCTATGGTTATACCTTTTAAAGTATTCAACTAAATAAAAAAACAATGAAATTTTAATAAGAATTGGAATCCAATGATGCTAATATTGAGATCTAATTAGGTCAAAGGAGTTGTTTTAAGGGGCAGGTCTCTCAAGCTCTTTCATTGTTTGTCAAGCATAAATTAAACACTGTCATTTGTCTTAATTTTTCTTAACCACTTCATTATTTTTTCTTTGTCGTAGACAATCTATTTCATGAACTAGTCGGCCCTATTATTAATACCCAATAGAAAATGGGTGGGTTCTCCATCGATTTGACTACTTATAGTATAGGCCACCCCACCCTAAGTTGGTATTCAGTTTTTGTATCCTTTTATCTAACTCTTATGGATCATCTATTGATCTGGATTTTATAAGCAGAACGAAATGACTACAGATTATTAACAGGTGCTTAACACAAAATAAAAGAGATACAGTAAAATTGGTTTTCTATTCAATAAGTAAATAAGCTGAAACTATAAAATGCAGCGGAAACAAGCTTGTTGGAATGGTGGTGGCTTATCTCTGAGAAGAGATGTGACGGCTACGCTCATTCGCAAGAAGATGATTACAATGAGGCTCTGAAGGCCTTTTTAAAATAAACAGGAATGCCAAAAATCCTAGACATCCAAAAACCTAACCCTAGGAGATGAAGCACCAAAAGTCATGTGGGCCCCGTTTGGGTAAGTTAGTACATCAACTTCTCGGAGTCATAACTTTTGCATACGAACTTTGTTTTAGGTGCATGATAGCTCGTTGGAAAGGTATCGTCGAGGAGATTCATTTTGGGGGAAATATCTAAGGAACACGCATAGTGCTTCCCGTTTCCCAAAAAACGTCGTTTAGGGCCTCAAAATGGCTCCGGAAGTTTCAGGACCCGAAAAACTGCGAAAAATAGTAAATTACCAAAATTGCCAGAAAATTGTTTTGAGCCAGTTGGAAAAGGTGGGTGGCCACCGATATCCACCTGGATCATCTATTTCATGAACCAACTGGGCCTATTATTAATAAGCAATAACAAATGGTGGGTTCACCATTGATTTGAGTAATTATAGTACAGGCCACCCCACCCCAAGCTGGTATTGATTCTCAGTATCCTTTTATCCAACTCCTGCAAGCTCTCTAAAATGAGGGTGGGGGTGGGGAATATTGAGTAAAACATGATATGTTTTACTCAATATTCTCCCTACCCCCACCCTCATAATATTTTTTATTCAATATTTCCCCCACCCTCATTATATGTTTTACTCAATATTCTTCCCACCCTAACCCTCATAATATGTTTTACTCAATATTATTGCCACCCCACTCTCATATATGAGGGTAGTGGTCGTGGTAATATTGAGTAAAACATAATACCCCATCATTCTAAGTTAGGAGGTCTTTGGGCTTCCTTTCAGCGGATTCTCCCTTATGGCTCGCTAGGATAAATGACTTTAGCAATGTGAGTGAGAACTTTGACAGGTAATCGACATTTATGTTGGTTGTGCTTCCCACAAATTTCATTTAAGAACCTGCACAACACATTTAAATCTCGATTAATAACCATGTATAGATATATGCATGCATTCAATATGTATTCATTGCAATTGATGAATTGATAGCAGTTGGAGCAAGTGAGGACCGCATGCAACCATCAGCAAGTCGATTTTGTATTCATGCATTTAATCTATATTCATTGCAATTGATGAACCGACAATAGTTGAAGCAAGTGAGGACCGTACACAACCAACAACAAGTCAGTTTTTCGGCCTACTCCATTTATATATAAAGACAATTGAATATGCACAGGATAATATCTCTTGGTAGACCTAGAAAACCTAGACAATGTCACTTTACATGCTCTGATCGAACCTCTACTCTCATTCTTTCTTATGTGGTTTCATTCCTCTTTATTTGAATATAATCTCGTTCCTATATGTTCATTTGCATGTGAATCTCAGGTAAGCTATCTATATCTCGATTTTTTTGTCAATCGAGATATAGTTGGCTTACCTGAGATTTGTTTGTAGATGAACAGACAGGAACGGGTTGATCTTTAAATCAAGAGGAATGCATACGCATAAGTAGGAACATGAGCATGGGTTTGATCAAAGCATGTAAAGCGACATTGTCCAGGTTGTCCAAGTTTTCCAAGAGATATTGTCCTATGTATATTCAATTGTATTTATATATATAAATGGGGCAGGCCATAAAATAGACTTGTTGTTGGTTGTGTGCGGTCCTCACTTGTCTCAGTTGTTGCTAGTCCATCAATTGCAATGATTATATATTGAATGCATGAATACAAAATTGACTTTTTGTTGGTTGAGTAGGTCCTCACTTGCCTCAGTTGTTGTCATTTCATTGATTGCAATGAATATAAATTGAATGCATATGTTTATATCCATACAAGGTTATTAATTGAGTTTTAAATGTGTTGTGTAGGTTCTTAAATGAAATTTGTAGGAGGCACAACCAACAGACATGTCAATTACCCGTCAAATTTCTCACTCACACCGCTAAAGTCATTTATCCTAGCGGGCCCTAAGGAAGGATCCGTTGAAACGAAACTACACTACATGTGTTATTTTCGGAAGTGGGGGCCTGACCACCTCCTAACTCATAATGTTGGGGTGTTGGATTTAGAGAGCTTGCGAGAGTTAGATAAAAGGATATTGAGACTGACCTACCAGCTTGGGGTGGGGTGGACCGTACTATAATCAGTCAAATCAGTGGCGAACCCACCTATTTTATGTTGCTTATTAATAATAGGGCCATCTATTTCATGAAAAAGATTATCTACAAGAGTTAGATAAAAGGATATTGAGACTGAATACTAGCTTTGGTTGGGGGTGGCACATACTATAATCAGTCAAATCAATGGTGAACTCACCCATTTTTTGTTTCTTATTAATTATAGGGTCGGATGGTTCATGAAATAGATTATCTATTGCAAAGAAAATTTAATGAAGTGGTAAATAAAAATTAAGATAGATGGCAGTGTTTAATTTGTGCTTGGAAAACAACAAAAGAGCTCAAGAGACCTTCCCCTTAAAAGAACACCTTCGACATAACAAGGGATTGTCTTAAGGTCGTATACCAAAGGGGTGTTTACATAAACCAAGGTATGAGTTGTCGATGTCTATGAAACATATTTTAATCTAATATTAGATTATTTATCTAATATTAGATTTCGTGGTCTTCAAAATAATCTAATATTAGATGTCATGGTCTTCAAATGGTTGGATGTTACCCATTATCCAATAAACACCAAACTTTATCATTTTTAATTGCTCACCATTGAAAAAAAAAAACACAAGACCTAACGTAACAAGGTCACATTTAATGAAATGCACACCCACCAAAATTTTCAAGGCCGAACTTTGAACAATGGATGTTCATGGGAGGCAAATTTATTTGGGGAAAAAAACTTACTATGGAAAATCCAAGTGGATTTTTTTATGATGGGTTTTTTTCAAAACTTTCCTTTGTATGACATTTTATATTTATTTTTTCCAATCATTTAAATATTATGTTCACAAAAACTTTTAGAAAAAAAAAATAAAAAACAAATTAAGTTGATTGATATAATATGCTTTTTCCTTCACAATTTTGTTCAAACAACAAAAGCATGACAATGCCCATTTCAAAATATTGAGTGTTTGACTTGGAGAAAAGAAAAAACATGTATTTACCTGTAAAAAATTTAAACAATGGAAATTGGCATCGGCCCAATCCTACAGAGGAGTTTATGGTCAAGTTGATTAATTTGTTGGTAATTTGCAATTAAATGTTTAATATTCCAACTGACACGATTTATATGTCTCTTACTAAAATATTGTTGCAATATACAATAATTGCGGAAATAATTCTTCCCTTTTACTTCAATTAAATCGCATGGATGTTGCCTTTTTCTTTTTAAAGAATGTGTTGTTTCTATTCGGTTGGTAGAAAAATAGTTTTTCTTTTTGTTGGTCAACTATTGATGAATTTTTGTCTTGTAAACCTAACCACATATTTATACATGATTGGTTTTACAAATTTGCTTGTCGTGGTATTTCTTCAATTTTGCAGCATAATAAACTTCACTCATGGGATTTCTAAATTCTAAATGGCCAAGGGCTTGATGTGGTCAAAGACTTTGAACAGAGAAATTTTGAAAAGAAAGACTTTGAACAGAGAAATTCTGAAAATAAATGTGTGTGGTCGTTCAGACAATCGATGGAAAAAGGTGTGGCCAAAGGCCTAGATCATAACTTCAGTTCAATACCAAATGAAATGAACTAGATTAGAACTTAGGTCCAATACCAAATGAAATGAACAAAGTTCATTTACCAAATATGAAAGAGGTTCATTTATTTAATATCCAATGTAAAAAGGACATTAACTTAAAATCCACATAAGACGAGTAATAAATATATTTAATATTGAATGAAAGAAGTTGTTGATACAATGTTGTATGATGGTGTACTTATAACATTGACTAGTAAAAATGGATGAAAGGTCATGTCCTTGGTAGGCCAGGTCATTTAGATATTGTTATTATTATTTATTGATGTTTTGTATATTTATATTTATGTTCATTACATTTTTTTTACATTATCCTTCCCACTTATTTTTTCAAAAAAGATTATATTTACACTCACTATGTGACTGCCCTTCATTATGAACATGTAATTCTTCTAGACCTTGTTCTTTTATACCAATTTTAATAGAGAATTTGTTTTTGTTTTTTTATGTTTCTCTTCCAACAACAATAGTTCTTAGTCTCCTTCAATTTATGGTAGTTCACTTTGGATTGATATCCTATGACTAACACTTTTTTCATCTTGTTTCTCAAGGGTTTCATGGTAATTTTTAGCCTTCATGTGTGTTCTTCCCTTTTTCCTTTTCTATTTTCATCTTTTGTTCCAAAACATTTTCCAACCTTCTCTTACTCAACTTTGGAATCTTGCATTCCAACCTTCTCACTTACCCAACCTTAGAATGTTGCATTCCCTATTTCATGGACAAAATTTTGCAAAATCCCCATGTTCAAAATAGATCTTTGCATTGAAGAGTTATCTTTTCATTGTTTTTTTTTTTATATATATATCCAAAGATACTCTAAATTATGTAGGTTTAAAAAGATTAGTTATCCTTCTTATTATCAAGTTTTTTTCATATTATAGCATATTATTCTAATTTCTTTTTTAGTAGCTTGTGAAAAAATTAAAATTTTTACAAGGCATTGTGAATGATTTTGAATACCAATTCATCTAAAAATCCACAAGTAAGTCTGTCATCCATAGCAAGGTTGTTAAGAAGTATGTCAATTGATTAATGTCTATAATCTAGTAAATATAAACAACCTTGGTTTTTCACTGGATGATGATGATACTTCTTTAAAAAAAAAAGTATCAAGTAACTTAAAAAGGAATAATAAAACTATCAACTCAGCTTTACAAAAAATTTAAAAAGTCCCTCATTAATAACGTTATCCCTACCCCTACGGGCCATTGAAGGCGTAGCTCTTTAAAATCTAGTTTGGAATCAGGTAGTTGGATGAAAATACTCCCATGTATATACAAGTCAACTCGATGTTCTTGAACCTATGACTATCTACTGATAGTTTAGGTCCTATGATACTCTATTGATAGTTTAGGGTATATGGTGATTACTAGCTCCAAGTCTACTTTGAGTCTAGTTGGAAGTTGTTTCTTTCATTTTCTTTGCAAAAAAATTTTGATATATTTTGTTGTCATAGGATGGAGGGTATAAGAGGGATCCCCCTCCACCTATCAATGCCATGATGTTCTCTCCATGCACCAATTACTCAATAAATATAACCAAATTTATACGTTCTTTCAAGGCACCAATTACTCAAGAAATCTAACTAAATTTATATGTAAGAAAAACAATGTTTGAAACATCCAATACCATATACTATACAATCAAAATTTATATCGATTTTTCCAGAACATCTAACAAGATTGCATTTAACTAAAAAATACTTTATAAGATATACAACCTCGCACCACCACCATCTACCACCTTCATCTTCATTGTTTTATATCCCTCTTTCAAAATCCAACTTTGAAAGATTACTCTTCATAAAGAAAAATGGGTAAGAAAAAAGAGAGAATTAAGAATGTTAACCCTTATAATACAACTTTAGTTGTATTCCTACCTTAAACATTAAATTTCATGAAATCCGGTTCATAATTTCAAACCAACAAAAATAATTAGGCATCCAAAGAAGATACTAAACAAGCACAATTTTCTTTACGAGGCCATGGTGTTTAGCATTACACAAATCATTTTTTAGACAAAAATGTTGCCAAACAAGCAAATTTCCTACTTTTTTCACTTTGAATCGATTGAGATAAAAACCTATGTTTAAATAAAAATTAAAAAATGCCTTAAAATTTTGGAATTATGTTATAAATTTCTCACCTTTGATCCACATAGTGTGCATTTCGAGGATATTATCATGATATTGTTGGCATTTTTATCATAATGCATTGCCCTTATCCTTTGGTTGATTGTGATCCTTTGGTTTACTGTAATATTAAGTAATAACACCAATTTCTCTATTAGATTATTGATTTTGCAGGACTTTGCACAACTTTATTGGAATAATTTCATTAACTTGATCTAAATTAATACACACTTATAAAGAAAGTCAAAAAAATAGAGAGAGAGAAAGTAAACAAACAATCTTTAGTTTATAGACTGCATAGAAACAATATTGATAAGCAACCGATAATATTAAGAAATGTCAAGTCAAATATGTACCAAGTTAATCTTCTCATCCCTACAAAATAAAATGCTTTGTTGTGTAGCTTAGATTGGCCCACATTTCAAATACAAAAACAATCATTTTGCAAGACTTGCTTGTTCACTATCATTTTTTGATATGTTCTAGAGTTAGTTGTACCTTGTTTCCTCTATTGAGTATTGTAGGACCTAGACATGTTAGAAACTTTGTTTCCTATATTAGGTATTGTAGGACCTGGACATGTTAAGATTCCTTGAAGAGTTATAGTCTAGATGGTCCTTGCATCTTATTTCCCCCTAAAAGTATGATTTAGTTTTTTCATATTGCACCTCTCCCTTTTGCTTCACACATTTTCATCCTCATTATGCACAACAAATAGTGTATTATGAAAGAAACACATGAATCAACTAGAAACCCATGAACTATTCCTCTTTTACCCAATATGATTCATCAAACATGGAAAAGAGGTTGATTTGGTATGTAAAAGTGCCACCTAGGCTAAGGCATTGCTTTCTTTCCTTGCTTGGATCTCTGTGTTAGTTTTTGCTTGTCTTTG
>JZKD02S1995309.1:43436-54033 GCA_000966675.3 Picea glauca
GAAGTTATAAAGTGGGAGATCAAGTTTTCATTCATATCAGGCCTAATAAGAGTACCATTCGGTTCGGTAAGGGGACAAATTTGTCAGTGTCACCTCGATTTATAGGACCGTTCAAAATCCAAGAGAGAATTGAACCCATTTCCTATCGTCTCATACTGCCTATCATCTCGTACTGCCACCCCACTTGCATAAAACTCATAATGTTTTTCATGTATCTGTTCTACTTCATTATGTTGCTAATGAATCTTGTAAACTGAATTGGAAGGAATTGCAGGTATTGGACGCGAGAACCCTCATGGTAGAACCGTTACGTATATTGGACCGTAGGTTCCGACAGCTCAGGAACCGTGTGGTAGACCAAGTTAAGGTCTAGTGGGACAAGTATAGCCCAGAATCTGCTACTTGGGAGGATGTTGAGACATTACACCGAGATCATCCCTCACTTTTTTGACCACCTCGAGAATATGTTTCTCGAAGGTTGGGTGTATGTAATTCCACCTTTTGACTTGGACAACTACGATTACCTGAGGCCTAATCACCTTTATTTTATATTCACTGTGAAACTATTAATGATACACTTGAACTTTTAAGATTTATGAACCTATGTGAATGTCAATTCTATGAACGTTTAACATTATTTGAATGATGATGGATATTATGCAATCTATTATGTGAATGAAAATTCTACGAATGTTTAACATTATTTGAATGATGATGGATATTATGCAATCTATTATGTGAATGAAAATTCTCTGAATGTTTAAAGTTATTTGAATGATGATGGATATGATGCAATCTATTATGTGAATGAAAATTCTATGACTGTTTAACGTTATTTGAATGATGATGGATATGATGCAATCTATTATGTGAATGTCAATTCTATGAACGATTAACATTAATTGAATTATGGGGATATTATGTGATCTATTTCTAACTTGAAAATTCTGACGTTTAAAGTTGTTGGAATGTGGATACCAAATTGAGATTATGGTTGAATGCATTTACATGATGATAATGCATAGATATGTATGAGTTTGTGTTATAGACTAATCTGCAGGTCAATGGGATATGAAATAGCCAAAGGATAATGGTAATAAAAGTGGATGTCATGAACACCGACCGAGAAACAATATGGTATGAATCTTTGTATGTGAAATTATGTTGGTTCGAATGAATTTATCTGATATGTGGACCAGTGCAGGTTTTCAGGTGGTGAGACTGCCTAAAACTGAATATACGATGACAAAATTACCAGCAACGCAGTCCCACTATATATTCCATGGTAGGGTGTGGACCCTAGTCCTATTAGGAGGGGCAGAGGCATTTCCCACTGTGTATCCTCTGAAACCTGGAGTCATAGGAGGACGATGTTAGCTCATGCTCCCCTAGACGTGTGATGATGACTGTCAGTTTTCTATTGGGGAAGCTTGGTCAAGAGAGTGACACTTCCTCTTATGGGTTCTATTTGGAGTTAGGTCAATATAGTTGACGCTCCAAGATAGTCCAACAAAGGAAGGATAGGGATGGAAGACAAAAGTAATTTAGGGAGGAAGGATGAATATAAATAGTTGAGAGTGTATGGGAATTTTTCCTTATAGTGAAATTTATTGTTTTCCCCTTTTGAAAATAAAATATGTATATATGTATATTCATAATTACTTAACTAAACTACAATTGTCTAAATGAACGTTGTTGTGCTAAATTATTGTAATTAAGGGATTTTGCGAACATTTTAATTGGTTTATTATCTTTTATGAAATGAATAGTATTGTTGATTGGATTGGACGCATACAAGAATTACTATAGGTGTGATAATTATGGACATTAGAACATGTGCGAGACTTGTATGTGATAGATACACATGCATTTCTTGCACATGTACACTAGTATGTATAAGTTTTTTTTTGCTTACTGATATTGTTGTTTATTGGATATGAATGTATGAACCATGTGTCATTTCCCTTGTATTGTAAATTACTCTAACTTTGGGATGAAGTTTCTTGAAGGGTGGGTGTATGTAACAACCCTAATTAATTCTTTAATTATCATGAATGATAAATATTAGTTTAATGAATTATTAAAATAGATTTTTGGACACTTTATTATAATATTACTATTATTGGTAGTTGAACCAATTAATGGGAGGGATAAGGTGGTTGAGGAATTAATGGGGGTAAGGTGGTTGGGGAAATGGATTTGAGAGAGGAAGATAAGGGAGAAGGGAGATCTCGGAGAGGGACATATTTTGGTTGGGTGATATTTTTGGTTTATGGCAAGGTGAGAAAATTGGCAGAGGAAGAAGAAGGAGGGAAGGAGCAATTTTGGCTGCAACAATTTTGCTTGAGGACTCTCACAGGGGGCACTATTGTTGCTGGGAATTTTGGGCTCGGGGGCCAGGAAACCGTAAGGATTCCTGGAGCTAGGAAGACGAAGAGGTTGTTCCTAGTTGGCTGGGAGGTTACTTAGTTTGGGCAGGATCCATCAACTTCAAGTTCAACATCATCAGCTTCAGGTTCAACATCAGGTTGAGGTAAATACCTTATGCATTCCCTTATACTTTTGTTCATTATGCTCATTATATTATTGTTCATTATGAACATTATGTTGTCCATTATGCTCATTATATTGTTGATCATTATTATATTGTTGAACATTATTATTATGTTGGAACAGTAAATAAAAAGGTAAATAAAGAAGTAAATTAGAAGGAAACTCTATATTTATATTTATTTTTATGATGCTTTGTATGCACAGGCCTTACACTGCCTCGAAGAGATAATTGTTATTTTGTAGATGGCACCTCCTGAACTCTAGTATCGGGCTCATTTGTTTTTGTACATTAGTGAATATTTTGTAATGTATTTCGGCCATTAGATGCTCTTCTGATCTCACACATTAGGGGGCATCTATTATAACCCTAAATTTCTCTACACATGCATACATGGCCTTTGGCCCTCTTACTTGCATTTTTTTCCAAAGCACTACTAAGTTTCTCTTCTTAAAAATCATTTTTTAGAATATGTATGCGCCCTACTCCACTACATCCCGCTTACATACTCAGTCTACTCCACTACAACCCGCATACATACTGAGGTTGATGCACTACAACCCACGTACATACTCAAGTTGCTTTACTACAACCCGCATACATACTCAGGTTGCTTCACTACATCCTGCATACATACTCAGATTTCTCCACTACAGCCTGCGTACATACTCAGGTTGCTCCACTACATCCCTCATACATACTCAGGCTGCTCCATTACAACCCGCATATACTTGCAAAAGTTGCAAGGATTTGTTGAGATTACGGGCTATTGGGTAGTTTCCCAACTAATCCATCGACTACATCCCATCACCCAACCAAATAACCATCCTTTTTTCATATAAAAAGAGTTGTTGGGGTATCATTTTACATCTAAAAACAAGAACAATGAAAATATGCTCGTTTTACATCCCCTCCTTGCCCAAGTTATTGCAGCCCTTTTGTGAGAATTGCCTCAGCATTTCCAAATTATCCCTTCTTCCTCCATCATAACCCATTCACTTCCCAATAAGAGATCATAAGGTTGAGAGGAGAATCCATACAAAGGTGTACTTAGAGCTTGGTGAATAGGAACTCGGACCAGGTTCATGGAGCAGTAGCCAGCTTTGATTGTAAAGCTATAATAATTGAGTTATTAAAAAAAGAATTACTTTTCCTATCCCAAATCATGGTGTATTGAATGATTTTATTGGTTTATGTTTTGACATTCTAACATATAACCCTAATTTGTATATGGAATAGCATGCTTGTCATTTTATGTTTGTCAATCTTTGGATGCAGGTCAACCCTGGGAGGAGGCGTGCAGTCAGTAAAACTTCCAAGCGCGAGGGGATCATCACCGGACCTGGAGTAGAGGTATAGTTACCCGATCTCCCTCATATTTTATTTTCTTGTATGAGTTTTAGTATGTTTGGGTTAGTTTAGACAAGTAGTTGAATTTTAGACGGTTAATTGATCTGCCTACATTATGAACCCCAGTGTATTCATAGAGGGGGTTTTTCCTACTAGCATAAGGTCACATCTCTTACAGTAGAAGTTATTTTTAAAGTTTGTTTCCCTACAAGGACACCCTCTTTTATGATGGAATTGTATTACAGTTGGGTATTATTGTGAACATTGTATTCTGAGAGAGAAGACTGTGAGAGAAAGAAGAGGAAGTTACATCGAGTGTGTTGTAGGTTGCATCCCTTCATTTTGCTGGATAATAATAAAAAGGAAAGACCTGGGAATTTATCTAGTGGACATATCCCACACTGGGTGAACCACGTATATCTGTGTCTCTATTGTATTGTGTATCTTCTGTGTTTTATTTCTGCATTTGTTTTATTTTATTAATCCACGATCCTGTTTTTCTAACAAAAGGAATAACAAGGGGGGAACCAAAATGGGATATAAGAGGGAAAAAAGGATATAAATGCCCCAATAAGAAACTATATATATGTTATGTTGAAGGTGAAAACTATAAATGGAAGCAAATTAGGGTAGGGGAATTAATGACAATCTCCTTGGGGGTGGGTGAATGGTGGAATAAAAATGAAGAATCTTCATAGTATGGATGAAGAAAATGGTTTGTGATATGTGATAATTCAAAAAATATTGTTGTATTACTCTTCCTCTATTCTACTCTAATCTTCTTATTGACCTAGGGTTCATGTCTTTCAGGTTTCCAACAAAGCCTCTAAAACTATCGGCCCTCCTGGTAAACCAGAAGGCAACACAACACACAGAATGCATCACGCAGTCTCACCCGAGATAGCTTTAATGGGTGGTTGTAAGACTCATGTGTTTATAGCGTAGGATTGATCATGAGATAGGGGATCTATATTCTAAACCATTTATTCTAACTTGTGAGTGCAACCTACTCATATTCACGACTATGTAGTAACCTTCATAGCTTATTCCCTCAATATTGCAACAACATTGAAACAAGCAATATAATAACTCATCCATTCATTAAGAAAAAAAAATAACTAATAAAAAGATGATAAAGATATGCATTCATCACATTACACAAATATTACCGTGGTTCACCCCCTCCTAGGATACGTCCACAAATATTTGGTTGTTGTCTCTTTTATTATGGTAGTTCTGCGTATCTAGTGTCACGCTCTTACAATTCTCCTCAGATGGGTAAGATCTATATGAGGCGAACTAGATGGCACTAGGAACCTCATCCTGCAATCTAATCCTCATATCTTCCTTCTATCCTCTCCTCTATCTCCACATCTTACAAAATAKTACATAACAACATTACAATTTGCATTGACTCATACACATCTATGATGTAACAATAATGCATACCAAAAAAAMGGGGAACCCTTATGATACCTACATATCTGTATTTATACATTCYGGGCTCTTCAACCATTTAMATTATATTAYCAAAAMCCTAAACCTACCGACGTTAGGWCTTCCTCCCATGCGCAYGTGTTATTCCTCCTTCCAGTTGTCGCTTTCCTTGTGCACGCTTTCTTGCCTGCACATGTGCAGTGTTTCMTTCCAGTTGTTACTTTTGTTTCTACAYGCTTTCTTTYCCCAYGATCAATTTTCTTTTCACTTCARTCTGCTRCCAATAGGCCCCCAACAATGACATGTGTCTCATCCCTAGCCACCTACTCCTTTWGAGCTTCCTCGATCTCCTTGGTGATCGTYTGGAACTTTTCCTTGAGTGTTGCTTCCTGTGTCTATGCCTACATAGTATTATCCTTTATTYTGTCCACTATCTGGACTGCCACTTCGTCATTGATCAATCCTGCACATTCTACCTRGGTCTGTGCTATCTGTGTCTTATCTTCYTCTACATGTTCCAAGACTTCTGCTACCTATTCYTGTAGTGGTTCCATTTGAGCATGATGCTCTTGTTTCTGGGTTTGTGCAAAGATTAGCTATGCCTGCAATTTCTTAATCTCCTGCGTCCCTTTGACACGTTATGGGATTGGTATTGTCTTCTGCTTCTTCTTGAGTTCTTGGATCATTGCATTGATCCTTTCCTCTTCCATGTCCCATATATGGACCTGCTGATCCTCCTCCAACCTGGTCCAAAGTTGCATTGCTTTATCAAAAAAGTCAGTTGTTGTGCTAACCCGATGCTCTATCTCTTGGAACTGTGTTGTTTCTTCCTGCTTCCTTTGCTCCTTCACCACCGGTGGAGTGGTTGGTATGCGTTCTTCTCGAAGATTATATATCTCCTTCTAGTATTGATCAATTTCTTATGCAATATGATCAATCTTTTCTGCTGCTGTGATTTCCTCACTATGCGCAGCCTGTGGAATCTTCTCATAAGTTCCTACCACTTTTTTCTCCAATCCATTTTGGTGTTCCCTTTCCTCCTCGATCTCATATTTAGCCTTCTCATAGACTATTTCTAGTATGTCCCGCTTCTTTGTTTCCTTCTTCAATTCGGTTAAGTCTCTCTATGTGCGAGATTGTACCTCGTGGTTGACGCTTACCTGCAACTTGTGTAATGCCCCTGATGGTATCCTTGTCAACACAAGTTGGATTTGGCTCAAGTCTTTCAAAGTTGTCTGCCCCACAATTTCGTCCATGCACAACGTACTCAGGTTGATATGCAATGTTACGTGTGACTACAGTATCCCCTGGACTGAATGTTGTTATTCCTATTTCACCGTTACTTCTATCTACGGTGTTGATGATCTGATTCCCCTGCTACTTGATTTCTACCCTTCCCTGATTTGTTTGAGGAGTTGTTGTATGTCTACCAACTCCTATTGAATCTTTTCCATGTGGTGTGTAGCATGGTCGAAGTCCTCAGATAGACAATCCTGGACCAATCTGGTGATCATTTCCCCATCATCCTTCATGATTGTGTATTCTGGCAGTGTTCTGTGTGGCTTCGATTTCTTGCACGCACCTCTTGTCTGTGTGGCTGGTCTCTTATTTCCCCCTGGTTCATGTGTGTTGGGATTTGGGGTAGTCTCATGTGCTCCCTCAACTTGTTTTTATTGCTCCCTGGTTGGTTGTGTATTCTCCTTCTTCCCCTTCTGTGTCCATGTCTTCTTTGGCCCTTTGTATTTCTGTGTTGTATTTCCTTGGCCCATTCTTGGTCTCTTGGGAACTTGGATTTTCGAAGGCTGCGTTTCTTGCTACTCTGCCTCTTCTTCTGTTGTTCTTTCCAACACTTCCTTGGTAATGCATGGAACCCTCCATTCATTAGGCCATTCGTTGATGACCATATCAATGTCACCATCTATGATGCAGTAGTGCATATGTAGCCATTTTTTATTCAGATCCTGCCTTGCCTGTATCCACATTGTTTGTCATGTGGCCTGGAAATTGGTGATGTCTGTAGATCGCGCGACAACTTCTGGTGTAATTATCCACATCTTGGAGATGGATTCTTGTAGGTCACGTAGGTACCCCTCCAAAATGGACCCGTTCACCTTCTTTCTCCTCAAGTCTGGCCTGGATATGAGCAACAAGTATCTCGGTCCCTATGGCTTTGGTCTAGTACAAAAAACTACATACCTTGGTTCTTGCCATCCCATGAAGGTTATTAATGTGATCAACCATTAGTAGTGGAACTCTGTGCCTAATTCCTGCATATCCTTGCAGTCCTCTAGGAATAAGTTCAATAAGTATGGCACCCATCTCATTGAGGTGCCTTCAGAGCACTGGGCTGCAACTACAACAACTCCAGCTAGGACTTCCTCCCTGCAGAATTTTCTTAGTAGCTTGCAGGCTAAGATTTTTGCGCCCAATTGTGTGGTTTCATTTTTGATCCACTTGATAATTATCCCTCTTGTCTCCCTGGTGGTGCCATACTTCTTCTTCATTTATTCTACCAATGATTTCTCCTTGGTTTTCTCATCCAAAAACAACACGGGATCCATACCTAGAATTGGTAACCCTGTTATTTGTGCAATAATCTCAACGGTTATGGGGACGATATTGTCTAGCCACATGTCCCCTCCATGTGTGACTACTAATAGCTACTTGATTCATGTTATTGCATTCTGGGCTCTGCCAAAATGTGGTAGGTCCAACAGACCTACAATCCTCATTTTCGCTATCCCAGTGGCCCACTGGTATGGTTGGTTGATTGGTTCTCCAACTTGATTTCTGCTCGTGGTCTGTATAAAGAACCTATTTTTATGTTTTGAGAACTTGGATTCTTTTGATACATGATGGTCTGAATATTTGAGCTTCTCGACATGACCCAGTAGCTCTGGTCCTACCTGTACCCCCTCTGGTATGCATGGTAGAACAATTTATGCTGTAGGTTTCTTGCAAGGTGACCTTGGTATTTGTATCTTATATTTCTGCTACGATGGCTGGCTCGAGATTCCCATAGCTTCTGGTTGCTCCTCCATAACCCATTTTAGCCAAGCTGAGACATCTTCACCCGTATCCCTTGTTGGGTGGTCTGAGATGGTCGTTTGTGACTCATATGGCTCCACTGTTGCATCTAGATTCTACGTCGTTACATTAAATTCTGGGGTTGCTTCCATGCACTCTGGTTGCACCTCATTTTGGGTTTCTGATTCCTAGATCTAAGGATCCTGCACCTCTTCTGGCGTATCAACTTTCATGGATTCTTCTTTTGGTTGTTGAATCTCTTCTAGAATCAGTGTAGGATTCACTAGTATTGTCCCTGGGGATGGGATTTCATCGATATCGACGATTTTCGACTGTTGTTGTTCATCCTCTTCCAACGGTCCTTGTGACCTAGTTTGGAACCTAGTCAATCTGGCACTCCAGATTGCTCCTACTTGCTTAGGTGGTGCCATAGCAGTGACTGTCAAACTTTTGTTGGGTTTGAATAACTTATTTGGTCTCTATAGCCTCGCTCTATGTGTTCTAGTTGTTATTGTTCTCTGTCTATTCTCCTTTCGTGAATGGACTAGTTTCTCTTATGCTCATGTGTTTTATCGGCTTCCCATGAAGCTTGTTGAGGACGCTTCCTCCATTATGGGTTTAACGCACCATAACTGTGGGTTCAATGCATCTCCTTCAGTTTTTTACTTACCATTACTCTTGCATTGTTGTCTCCAGTTGGCATGATTAATGTGATGTCCCATCGATCCTTGTCGTTCTTTAATTTAGCCTAGTGTTTTCCTGTCATCCTTCTTTTGTCGACTTTCCTTTTCCTGCTTGTTTCACTTTGTATATAACCATTGTACTTTCTTTTGCCGAATTTGTGTTTCTAACTTTGTGTGGCCTTTCTACCTCTGGTGCACTGCACTCTCTTTAGTTTTGTTTCCTTTTTTTTCTCTTTTCAATTTTTCTTTTAACTGCGCAGTGGGTGGTCGACTGTCCTTATACAAATTCCGTCGACTCCCATTGATCATTCCTCTGAGTTCTATTCTTGCTAAATTTATTAACTATACAGCTCCTCTGTCTGTGACATATTTTACCTTGTAAGGTCTTAACCAATGCATTATGAGCATTCCCGGGTGATGAAATGATATACTGTCATACACCAATACTAGATCTCCTTCCTTGAACATTTTCTTCTTGATGTGTCTATCATGCCAAGATTTGTCTCTTGATTTCTGCACTTGTTGATGGAATCTTGCCAAGGTTCAGTCTTCCTCCATGGTCAATAGCTGATTCAGTCTCTCCTGTACTGTGCCTCGTTCTGACATTTGTGTGATAGCTTCTATGCACAAGCTGGGTACTAAAAAATCTATTTCCACTACTTCTTCTTGGCCATAAACCAGTTTAAATGTCGTGTGCCATGTCAATGTTTTGCATGTAGTCATGTATGCCCATAATATTGTGGGTACTTTGAGGTCCCAGTCATCCCTGTTGACGTTACAGATCTTTGTTAGTGCATTCTCCATAATTGTGTTGAAGACTTCCATTGTGCCATTTTCCCATGGATGATATGGTGTGCTCTTCTGGTGATGGACTTCAAACTCTTCAGTCATAGCACTAATGGTGTTGTTTATGAAGTACGTGCCTTGGTTGCTCATCAAAACTCTTAGGCACCCAAATCTAGTGATTACATGTTCAAACAAAAAGTGTGATGTTGTTTCTGCACTGCAATTTTTTACTGGTGCGGCTTCCACCCATCTTGTTAAATATTTTGTCACGGTGATAATGTACCTTGATCTTGTTCTTTTGGTTGGTGGGTTGATGAGTCCCACAAATTCTATTGCCCACTTGTTGTTAAATTTTAAATTAAAATAAAGTACCAAGGCAAGTGTTTCTCTTCCCTAGGTGCCTAAGGGGGAGAAATTGCCGAATATGGGTCTTAGTCAAATTAATTTGTGAGATGAAAATTAAAAGATAACTTTATGATTAAAGTGAGGGTGAGTGAAGATACACCAAATATCAGCCACCCATCTAATCTAATCTCCTCTGTTAGATTAGAAAACTCCTCACCTTCCCTCATGAGGTTGATTAAGGCAAGTGGGCGCACCCATTCTTGGGTAAGAGAGAAGGAGAAATCTTGGTGAGATGCCAAGAGCAAGGGAGTAAGAAGTTGAAGAAATCTTGGTGAGAGGCCAAGAGGCTCTTGGTGAGATGCCAAGAGAAAGAGAAGAAGAAGCAACAACAGTCTTGTTGAGAGAGCAAGAGATTCTT
>JZKD02S1995320.1:10556-25165 GCA_000966675.3 Picea glauca
AGGGTTTGAATGACAAAGATTATGGTCAGCTCTAAAAATGTAGTTGTCTATACAATCATTAGTTATCATAGGTTCAACATACTTTGTAAACTGATCATAAATTTTACATGAATACTTGTCTCTGGAATGCTCTGCCAATGTTGAAGAATCTGATTCACAATCTGAAACAATTTCAGTTGCCTGCTGCTATTCTAAATATGCCACATAATCATTACCTTCTTGTTCAAAATCTAAAATGTTCTGACATTCTGTTGGCTCAGGTAGATGATGGTTTTCAAAATCAACCTGCTCTGGGATTCTCCTTGAAGCACAAATGTTTTCCTCCACCTCTAAAGCATCTTCAAACAAAATGTTTAATGACAAAGATGTTGGCATGTTTACATGCAGAGTGTGCTTGTCATTGATGGCAAGATCAGAGTGTGCAACAATGGAAAAACAGGAACAACGTAAGCTCAGGAGGATTAGCACAGATTCGCATGCAGTGCGTAGGTGTGCACCAGGGACGACGTTAACTCATTACCAAAGCTCAAGAAAGATAGTGTACTCAGGATCTTAGACAGATCAAAGGTCGAGGCCTTTGACACTTAGAAATTATTCCAATTCAGGAGGATGTGTAAGCTCAGGAGGAGAAGAGACAGTGATCATTGGATCCCATTGAGAATTCCCGATGACTGTTAGATCTGAATTCAGATAGGTCGAGCGTGCAGATGGAGGATAGATCTTGGGCGTTAGATCCGAGTGCGGGGTCTGACTATTGTTGGATCTAGGAGAACCTTCATGTTCTTTAAAATGCAAGGTGAAGTGGGCTTACAAAATCCCGAAAGAAGGAGGACCGTCCATCTTCGGGCAAGACACGTAGTCACAGATCATCATTTCACTAACTGAAAGGTCAAAGGAAGGAAGTTCTCTAACCTTCCAACTTGTGATATGCGAGATGGTGAAATGATATGAGCTATTGGATCGAGGAGAAATATGGACCGTCGATTCAAGAAGGACACGTGGTGAAATCACGATAATATTTGGACCATTGGTTCCATAGGACACATGGCGAAAGATCATCGTTTCGCTGACTGGAAAGTCAAAGGAGTGAAGTGCTCGTTTGATTGACGAGTGGTCATATCTCATGGTCACATTGTCGAGAGCTGGAGAGTAGAGATAGAAATGCCAAGCTCCATCTTGGAGTTTCGACGATCGCAACTTGGAGCATCGAAACCCTTCATCACAGGAATCGCGATATGCGAGATCACAAAAAGATCTGGACCGTCAGATCACCAAGGATTGTGGACCGTTGATCAGGAAAGAAGAAGGCTCTTGAAGTGGAGAAATTACGATAAGATATAGATCGTTGATCCAAGAGGGGAACATGGCGATAAATCAGAGCACGACTGAAACACCGATATGTGAAATTGTGAAATGCCTTTTGGCGCAGCCTGTGGTCATCGTCGGTAGTCACATGAGGGGAAGAAGCTAGTGGTGCTAAGATCCATCTCAGAGTCTTGGTGATCGCAACTTGGAGTATCGAGACCCTTCATCATAGGAATCGTGATATGCGAGATCGCGATGAGATCTGGACCGTCAGATCATTGGAGATCTCGACCGTTGATCAGGCTCGATGAAGTTCATAAGTTCACGAAATACGAAGCACCTTTTGGTGCAGCCTGTGGTAACCGTCGGTGGTCACATGAGGGGAAGAGGCTAGCAGTGATAAAATCCATCTCAGAGTCTCGATGATCGCGACTTGGAGTGTCGAGACCCTTCATCACAGGAATGTCGAAATACAAAATCACGAAATTCAAATTTATTTTAGCGCTCGGTCACAGCTAGTGGGCATATGAGATAAACGCGAAATCCTGCAGATTTGATCCAACGGTGCTGGTTAATTGGAAACTTGATCAAAGGGTTACTATTTCACCTCACAGGTAATCGATCAGTTACGACTCAGTTAGTAGAACTGAATCATGATTCTTGGACGGTTGGCGATTCAGTTGCTGATGCGTTTTCTTGGAGATTCAAGGTGTAACTGAATACGTGGCATAGGATAAAATCGAAACGTAATGACTGTGGAAGGTTGGCTATTCTAACCGGAAAAATGTAATGAACTGTAAGAAGAGTAAAATTAGAGGTTGCAGAGCTTGAGATAAAACTCATAGAGGAGTAACAGTTGCTGAACAGTCAGAAGCAAAGAATAGAGATGCAGTTTTCTTTTTGAGGCTTGAGTGAGCAAAGTAGAGAAAAAGTGGAGTGGCAGTGAACAAACCGATGAGAAGAACCATGGCACGGTGAAGAGCATGTAGAGGCACTGTGCATGGAGGACAAAGAAGGTGCAAAGATAGTATAAATATGTTGAACATAGAAGAAATAGCATGTTGTGGGTAGGAGCTGAAATACACAGAAGAGGTGTAATTCATAGAATCAAAATAAGACATAGAGCATAAGCACAGCAGAAGAAAAGAACAGAGATGCATAAATGAAACAGTAAAAGAAGGCTGAGGTGCACTTGTATAGAAAATAAGTAGATCAGAAAGCGCAAGAAGATGCAGGCAGAGAGACAATGATACAGGAGAGCAGAGGAGCATAGCAGAACAGTGATAAGCCTGGTAAGCCAATGACAACTATTGAATCACTATAATAAGTTTCAATAGAAAATATTTATAATAAGGGTGGTAGGGAGGTGCTAGGGAGGATTGTTTTCCTCAGAGGTTCAAGTGGGTTCTTGAACATAGGGAGTTGTAACTTCCATTTAGTTGCAACTAGAAAAGCTAGGGTGGCAGGGTGGTGCAAGGGAGAACTGTTGTTCTCTATTATACAGGTTGGTGCCTGTGTGACTGGAGGTTGGATCTTCCATCCAGTTGGTGCTGGAAAACTTAGGGAGTTGTTGATTCCTTCTAGTGGGTGCTAGAGAAACTAGGGAGTTGGTGCTTCCTTCTAGTAGGTGCTAGAGAAAACAGAGAGTTGGTGCTCTCAGCAAGTTGCAGCTTGCAAAACAGAGGTTATAGCCTCACAATGAGTTGGATCTCATATGTATGATAATGTACATAATGTAAAGATTACTTATCATACCAAGAATAAGAGGTTTTTACCCTTTACGGGTTTCCTCAAGAAATATCTGTCTCTGTATATTTCATATGTGTGACTGATGTCGAATGTTCTATTGCTTACCTCTCTTCATTATTGTGATTGTCATTGAGTGCTCTGTAAAGAGTTTTAAAATAAGCATAATTGTTTAAGCACGGTAACAACTGATTCACCCCCCCCTCTCAGTTGTGCAACACAAAATTTCCTTTCTAGCATAAGAAGGGAAAGTTTTGACTGCAGTCCCATCACATAATATATTGTGGCAACTATCTTTTTGCACCTGATCTACAATGATATGCCATGATAGATGCTGCAAAATCTCCAATTTAAAGAAGACAAAGTTTCATTTCATTCTCTCTTCAAAGTATAGAACTCAACAAGGTAAGAATCTGGTGATTTATGTTCACCCCAATGTTTCATAAAAACATTAGTGAATTCTATCCAAGAGCCAATGGAATCAGATCTTAAACTCTTGAACCATATAGAAACATCTCTAATCAATGACTTAGAGAAAAATCTCATGATAACATCCTCATAAACAATCTGAAAAAGGTCAATAAAACAAAATATTCCAAGTGCCTCTCACCTGAAGCTTGATTCTCTCCAGAAAACCAAGGGAAATATTCGTAACAGTCAAGAGGATAAGGATGAAGACGAGAGGGAATATTTAATGGCTTAAACATCTTCATCTTGATTTTGATTTGAAAGGTTGTGGGATGATCATGAGGGATAACAATTTGTTGACAAGGTTCAGAGGTTATGGTAATAAGTGTTGATCTCTGTATAGGTTTTGAATCAATTTTGATTTCTTCAAGGTTACATGGCTGATCAGATTCATAAGGAATTTGAATACAGAGGTCATTTTTATAAATGAACCGAGGCACAAAAATTGATTTAACTTCTACAATACAAGTAGGCTGCAAATCTTCTTCTAAAGATGGATTTATAAAAGATGGATGATAATCTTCAGAATATAAAAAACATAGGATAATTATTTTAACATGTGAAGGGAAAAGTATAAAGGAACTGATAAATAATAACAATAGTTCATAAAGTAAACTGATGAACTGGTACCTGGATTTTGAATTCAGCCTCTTCATCTTCTATCAGCCGGATTCTCCCCAGTGGAGTCGCCAGGAAGATGATTACAGTCAAATTTTATGTCTGTCATCAAGAATCAGATCTTTATCATTCTCCCAGGGAAACTTTGATTTCACTTTCGTTCCCCGACAACGATGCCATTTTGTTATCACTCCAAGAAATCACTCCATGACTATAGAAGGGTGTAATCTTGGTAACTTTAAAAAGATCAATAATGTGGAGGAAAAGAGGATCAGATCGGATGACATTATAAACTCATATCCATTTAGAAATACCTCAGTCACTTGAAAGACCAAGGCTTTCAACTATGTAACTCAAAAAGTTTAATTTAATGTGTGGAAACATAGAGAAGACCTATTATGCTAACAGAAATACCTATACAATAGTATATGTGAATGGCCAGTAATGATAGGTAAAATACTCTTCACACCAGCAGAAACATATATAAGATTGCATATAATATATGGCCAGACCCAATAGGTAAATACTTGCAACTTTAGCTTATGAATGCACCAATAGGATAACAACTATCTGGAATTAAGACAAACAATAGAAACAAAGTATATGATTTTAGTATACCAACGAAGAGATGGGATGACAACCTTCTGTCATTGAATATACATGAACTTGGAAAGAAAGGAAATGGAAAACTAAGTAACACAGTGAAACAAGATCGATGTCAAAATATATTAATGGACATCTCCAAAGGATGAAATGTACAAGTCTTCAAGAATAGAACCATAGTCCTCGGACTGTTCTTCCTCCCATTGGTGTATCAAAGGTCTTAGGCTTTATAGAATTTACATCAAGGTTTCAAGATCCTTTTTTAATGGATCTGAAATACCTAAAATAACATAATATTTAACCAATAAGATCTAATTTGATCAATATAAATCGAATTTGACAGCTGAAGCATTATTTGGCAATTTGCTGATGAAAATCATAGATTCAAAAATCTGTCTTTGATGGCTAGGCGATTTCTGTCAAGAGTAATCATGTCATTTGGTGTTATTCCCTTACCACATGTCTTCAAAACCTAATTAAGAAGCTGATATGTATTCTCCTAATTATTACCCTTTATTTGTGATCATTCCCATGCATCCTGGAATCAAGAAATCACAATCTGGGTAGAAAGAAATGTTTATAGACTCTTCTTCACATTCAACAGATTTTTTGATCTATATCCACTGTTTTGGTCGTCGAAGAGAAAATATTTCGGCGACTCATTACACTGTGAAAAATCCATTTAGCCACCGAAAGCTAAAATTTATTTTTGGTTTTTTTCGAGATAGGGATTGATTTATTCATTTGAATAATATATTTAAATACCTGTCTCAAAGCTTTTAAGATTTATAAATAAATCTTCTACCTTATAATGATTTATCATGTGATATCAAAATAATTAGCAAATCATTTTTTATCGCTAACAATTGGTTTTCTTCAAACTGAGCAAAACACTAGTTCTCGAAATCAATGAGTAAAGCAAATTTCGAGGTATGACACCTGGGAGTAAGGGGTGCTCTAGCTGAAATCCTATCCCAAGAATCCATCGGAGTCGACGGTTCCTCAATTCGAGTCTTATTTTTTGTTTTATGCCCAGTTGCAGGTCACATCCCAAACCATTTCGGGGACTCTTGGCAATTTATCCTCGGGGCATAAATTCCTAACGGACCAACATTTTTTATCTCTATGAGATTTCGATTGCTTGTTTAGGCATGGACTAGGTGACCACATTGTCCATCTTCTCCCAAGGCATGGTTTTGTAAATTGGACCCATAAATCCAAATGTTGCATTGCTTCTTACTGAGCAAAGCACTAGTTATTGAAATTGATGAAAAGAACAACTTCCGAAGGGTTGGAACTGGGAGTGAGGGGTGCTCTAGCTAAAATCTTATGCTAGGAATCCAACAGAGATGACTGTTCCTCAAATCGAGTTTCGTTTTCATTTTATGCCTAGTTGCAAGTCGCATCCCAAACAATTTCGGGGTCTCTTGACCAATTCCCGCTCAGGCCATAAAAGACTAACGGAGCAACATTTTTGAGTTTCATGAGATGTTGCAAGATTTTTTAGGCATGGAATAGGTGACCAAATTATCCATCTGCTCCCGAGGCATTGTTTCGTAAATTTGAACCTTAATCCAAACGCTGCATTGCTTCAAACTGAGAAAAACACTAGTTGTTGAAATCAATGATTAAAGCAACTTCCGAGGCATGACACCCATGAGTGAGGGGTCCTCTAGATGAAATCCTATCCCAGGAATCTATCGGAGTCGATGGTTCCTCAATCTGATTCTTGATATTCGTTATATGCCCAGTTGTAAGTTGCATCCCAAACCATTTCGAGGACTCTTGACCAATTTCTCCTAAGGGCATATAAACCTAGCAGAGCAACATTTTTTAGTTCCGTGAGATGATTCAAGATTGTTTAGGCATGGACTAGGTGACTATATTTTCCATCTGCTCCCGAGGCATGGTTTCGTAAATTGGACACCTTAATCCAAATGTTGGTTTGCTTCAAACTAAGCAAAACACTAGTTCTCGAAATCAATGAGTAAAGAAACTTTCGAGCCATGGCACGCAGGAGTGATGGGTTCTCTAGCTGAAATACTATCCCAAGAATCCATCGGAGTCAACAGTTCCTCATTATGAGTCTCAGTTTTTATTTTATGCCCAGTTGCAAGTCGCATCCCAAACCATTTCGGGGACTCTTGGCAATTCCTCCTCAGGGCATAAAAACCTAACAGAGCAACATTTTTGAGTTCCATGAGATGTTGCATGATTTTTTAGGCATGGAATAGGTGACTATATTTTCCATCTGCTCCCGAACCACGGTTTCATAAATTGGACCCCTTAATCCAAATGTTGGTTTGCTTCACACTGAGCAAAACACTAGTTCTTGAAATCAATGAGTAAAGCAACTTCCAAGGCATGGCACCCGGGAATGAGGGGTGCTCTAGCTTAAATCCTATGCCAAGAATCCATCAGAGTCGACGGTTCCTCAATATGAGTCTCGGTTTTTGTTTTATGCCCAATTGCAAGTCGCGTCTCAAACCATTTTAGGGACTCTTGGCCAATTCCTCGCCAAGGCATAAAAACCTAAGGGAGAAACATTTTTTAGTTCCGTGAGATGTTGTAATCTTGTTTGGGCATGGAATATGTGACCACATTGTCCATCTACTCCCGAGGCACGGTTTCATAAATTGGATCTTTTAATCCAAATGTTGCATTGCTTCAAACTGAGCAAAACACTAGTTATCGAAACCGTTGAGTACTGCAAATTTTGAGGCATGGCACCTGAGAGTGAGGGGTTATCTAGCTAAAATCCTATGCCAGGAATCCAACAAAGATGACGGTTCCTCAATCTAAGTCTCTGTTTTCGTTTTATGCCCAGTTGCAAGTCGCATCCCAAACCATTTCGGGGACTCTTGGAAATTCCTCCTCAGGGCATAAAAGCCTAATGAAGCAACATTTTTGAGTTCCATGAGATGTTGCACGCTTTTTTAGGCATGGAATAGGTGACTATATTTTCCATCCTCTCCCGAGGCACGGTTTCGTAAATTGGACACCTTAATTCAAATGTTGGTTAGCTTCAAACTGAGCACAACACTAGTTCTCAAAATTAATGAGTAAAGCAACTTTCGAGGCATGGAACCTGAAAGTGAGGAGTTCTCTAGTTTAAATCCTATCCCAGGAATCCATCGGAGTCAACAGTTCCTCAATCCAAGTAAAGGTTTTCGTTTTATGCCCAGTTGCAAGTCGCATCCCAAACCATTTCGGGGACTCTTGGCAATTCATCCTCGAGGCATAAAATCCCAATGGAGCAACATTTTTGAGGTCCATGATATTTTGCATGCTTGCTTAGGCATGGACTAGGTGACCACATTGTCCATCCACTCCCAAGGCATGGTTTCGTAAATTGGACCCCTAAATCCAAATGTTGCATTGCTTCTTACCGAGCAAAGCACTAGTTATCGAAATTAATGAAAAAAACAACTTCCGAGGGGTTGGAACCGGGAGTGAGGGGTGATCTAGATAAAATCCTCTGCTAGGAATCCAACAAAGATGACGGTTCCTCAAACTGAGTCTCATTTTTCATTTTATGCACAGTTGCAAGTCGCATCCCAAACCATTTTAGGGACTCTTGGCCAATTCCCGCTCAGGCCATAAAAGACTAACGGAGCAACATTTTTGAGTTTCGTGAGATGCTACAAGCTTGTTTAGGCATGGACAAGGTGACTAAATTATCCATCCACTCCTAAGGCATTGTTTCGTAAATTTGACCCTTAATCCAAACGTTGCATTGCTTCAAACTGAGCAAAACACTAGTTGTCGAAATCAATGATTAAAGCAACTTCTGAGGCATGGCACCCATGAGTGAGGGGTTCTCTAGATGAAATCCTATCCCAAGAATCCATCGAAGTCAACGGTTCCTCAATCCGAGTCTCGATATTTGTTATATGTCCATTTTCAAGTCGCATCCCAAACTATTTCGGGGACTCTTGGCCAATTACTCCTAATGGCATAAAAACCTAACGGAGCATCATTTTTGACTTCCATGAGATGCTGGAAGATTGTTTAGGCATAGACTAGGTGACTATATTTTCCATCCACTCTTGAGGCATAGTTTCATAAATTGGACCCCTTAATCCAAATGTTGGTTTACTTCAAACTGAGCGGAACACTAGTTCTCGAAATCAATTAGTAAAGCAACTTCTGAGGCATGGCACCTAGGAGTGATGGGTCCTCTAGCTGAAATCCTATCCCAGGGATCCATTGGAGTTGAAGGTTCCTCAATCCAAGTCTCGATTTTCGTTTTATGCCCAGTTGCAAGTCGCATCCCAAACTATTTTGGGGACTCTTGGCAATTCTTCCTCTGGGCAAAAACTCCTAACGGAGCAGCATTTTTGAGCTCCATGAGATTTTGCATGCTTCTTTAGGCATGGAATAGCTGACCACATTGTCCATATTCTCCCGAGGCATGGTTTCGTAAATTGGACCCCTAAATCCAAATGTTGCATTGCTTTTTATTGATTATTAAAGCACTAGTTATCGAAATCGATGAAGAAAACAACTCTTGAGGGGTTGGAGCCGAGAGTGAGGGGTTCTCTAGCTAAAATCCTATGCTAGGAATCCAACGGAGGTGATGGTTCCTCAATATGAGTCTCGATTTTTATTTTATGCCCAGTTGCAAGTCACATCACAAACCATTTCAGGGATTCTTGGCCAATTCCCGCTTAGGCCATAAAAGACTAATGGAACAACATTTTTGAGTTTTGTGAGATGATGCAAGCCTATTTAGGCATGGACTAGGTGACCAAATTATCCATCCACTCCCAAGGAATTTTCGTAAATTTGACCCTTAATCCAAATGCTGCATTGCTTCAAACTGAGCAAAACACTAGTTGTCGAAATCAATGATTAAAGTAACTTTTGAGGCATGGCACCCATGAGTGAGGGGTGCTCTAGATGAAATCCTATGACAGGGATCCATTGTAGTCGATGGTTCCTCAATTCGAGTCTCTATATTCGTTATATTCCCAGTTGCAAGTCGCATCCCAAACCATTTTGGAGATTCTTGGCCAATTGCTCCCGAGGGCATAAAAACCTAACGTAGCAACATTTTTGAGTTCTGTGAGATGCTGCAAGATTTTTAGGCATGGAATAGGTGACTATATTTTCCATCAGCTCCTGAGGCACATTTTCGTAAATTGGACCCCTTAATCCAAATGATGGTTTGCTTCAAACTGAGAAAAACACTAGTTCTCGAAATCAATGAGTAAAGCAACTTTTGAGGCATGGAACCCGGGAGTGATGGCTACTTTAGCTGAAAACCTATCCCAGGAATCCATCGGAGTCGACGGTTCCTCAATCCAAGTCTCTATTTTTTTTTATGCCTAGTTGAAAGTCACATCCCAAACCATTTCGGGGACTCTTGGCAATTCCTCCTCGGGGCATAAAAGCCTAATGGAGTAGCATTTTTGTGCTCCATGAGATTTTGCATGCTTATTTAGGCATGGACTAGGTGACCACATTGTCCATCCGCTCCCGAGGCATGGTTTCGTAAATTGGACCCCTAAATCCAAATGTTGCATTGCTTCTTACTAAGCAAAGCACTAATTATCGAAATTGATGAAAAAAACAACTTATGAGGGGTTGGAACCAGGAGTGAGGGGTGCTCTAGATAAAATCCTATGCCATGAATCCAATAGAGATGACAGTTCCTCAATCTGAGTCTTGGTTTTCATTTTATGACCAGCTGCAAGTCGTATCCCAAACCATTTCGGGGAATCTTGGCCAATTTCTGCTCAGGGCATAAAAGACTAACTGAGCAAATTTTTTTATTCCGTGAGATGCTGCAAGCTTGTTTAGGCATGGACTAGGTGAAATTTTTTTCCATCCTCTCACGAGGCATTGTTTCGTAAATTTGACCCTTAATCCAAATGTTGCATTGCTTCAAACTGTGCAAAACACTAGTTGTCAAAATCAATGATTAAAGAAACTTCTGAGGCATGGCACCCGTGAGTTAGGGGTTCTATAGATGAAATCCCATCCCAGGAATCCATCGAAGTCAACAGTTCCTCAATTTGAGTCTTGAAATTCTTTATATGCCCAGTTGCAAGTTGCATCCCAAACCATTTTGGGGACTCTTGGCCAATTTCTCCTGAGGGCATAAAAACCTAACAAAGCAACATTTTTGAGTTTCGTGAGATGTTGATTGATTGTTTAGGCGTGGAATAGGTGAATATATTTTCCATCCGCTCCCAAGGCACAATTTCATAAATTGGACCCCTTAATCCAAGTGTTGGTTTGCTTCAAACTGAGCAAAACACTAGTTCTCAAAATCAATGAGTAAAGAAACTTCCGAGGCATGGCACCTGGGAGTGATGGGTGCTCTAGCTGAAATCCTATCCCAGGAATCCATCAGAGTTGATGGTTCTTCAATCTGAGTCTCGGTTTTCGTTTTATGCCCAGTTGCAAGTCGCATCCCAAACCATTTCGAGGACTCTTGGCAATTACTCCTCAAGGCATAAAAGCCTAACGAAGCAACATTTTTGAGCTCCATGAGATTTTGCATGCTTGTTTAGGCATGGACTAGGTGACCATATTGTCCATCTTCTCCCGAGGCATGGTTTCGTAAATTGGACCCCTAAATCCAAATGTTGCATTGCTTCTTATTGATCAAAGCACTAGTTATCAAAATCGACGAGAAAAACAACTTTTGAGGGGTTGGTGTTACACGTCAAATTTACTCAACTGGATAAGTGTCGCATGTTTCTCTCAATTGTCGCAAGTTTCGCATCTTTCTTACAGCTTTCGCAAGTGTCGCAAGTTGTCCATAAGTGTCAAAAACACTGTTCAATCATACTGCCTTAATGACGACACTAAGGAGACACTTAAAACATCTCATTTACTTGGTTTGAAGAAGGAGAATTGGTTAACTGAAGTCAAGGGACTCTTCACACCTGAAAAGAGCTCAGAAACAAAGGTTTTGAGGGGGAGCGCTCCTCTATATCAGCCTTAGGAGCACTGGCGCCACCCTACAAGGCTTCAGGGAGCGTTATAACGCTCCCCTACCCTTCTGAAGGAGCGCTTCTCACTTTTGGAGCACTGGCGCTTCCCTTAAGCTACTCAGGGAGCGCTACAACGCTCTGATACCCCTTTTTTAGGAGCGCTGCCTAATCTGAGGTAGTTGTTGGCCCGTTGAGGAGAATAAGGGGAGGATCTTTCAAGATTAGAAGGCAGTTGCATTTGAATTCTTGGTTTCATCATGAGATCCCTGATCCAATAAAGAGGTTCCCCACTTGTTCTAAAGATAACTCAGGAGGTTAAGCTCCTCTTAACCTATATAAGCAAGCTCTATGATGGTGGGAAGGGGGAAGAATTGCTAGCATGAAACCTATGATCCTATAGGGAACACACAGTCAGCCAAAGGAGAGTGATTAGTGAAGTTGTTGTCATCCAGATTGTGGATATTTCGAGCAAGGGTTAGACAAAGGGGACTTGACAAAGCTTTCGCATTCACATCTACAATTGTAAGTACTACTGTCATTATTCTCATCAATATGACACGCTTGGCCTATTTCTTTCTATTTTGTGTCTAATGTTACATGAACTTATCATTGATAGATAGATCTGTTTACAAGCTAATATCAATAGAGTAGGAAGTGGTCGTATCTTGTTTGTCCACAGGATTCAGCAAGGAGCAAAGCATCGAAATGCAACTTGGAGCGTGCAGGGACAAACATCGATAAAAAGGTATTGTTGTTATCCTTCCTTTTCATGTGTTAGTTTAGATAGATTTGAAAGGAAGTCAGTGTCCACGTTAATCATTTTCTGTCTTAGAGTTAAGGTCAAGCTCTTAGAGGTCATCTACCTATCAGGAGGGAGATTTTCCTACAACATAAACTTGCGACTCCACTGGGGAGATAGCCTCAAATCGAAACTTCTTGTTTTGATTTCTCCTCATTGACCTTGTTCTACCCCTTGATTGTTTCAGACCTGGTTCACTCCTCTTTTGATTGGTTTCATGAGCTGATTGGCTCCTTACCCCATCATACTCAGCATAGTTGTCGAGTTTGGATTGTAATTTTTGGAATTTAATAACATTTCCGAGAGTTTTTGAACCTGGCGCCCCTGTCCCAGTGTTAGCATAGCGCCAACGCTCCCCTATAGCCTTACACAGAGCATTATAACGCTCCTTGCCTTTGGCAACAGAGCACCAGCCTCTTTTTGGCCAGTCCCCTATAGCCTTACACAGAGCGCTATAACGCTCCTTGCCTCTGGCAACAGAGCGCTAGCCTCTTTTTGGCCAGAAAACCTTCCAGAACTGCATTTTTCAGGGTTTACCCCTGTGTCTCCCTTGTTGAGTAACCTAGTGAGTCAATGCTCCTTCTCTTCCAGCCTTGGCATCTGTCTTTTGTTTGAAGAACAAACATCTTACTATTTGGATTTTGTAGCCATCTTCACTATTGTGATTGAGTTTTCTACTGATTGAGGTCCGAAACCCATGCATTGTCTTTCTTTCTGTTCAGCTGAGTAAAAACCCTGGTGAAGGTCATCAAAGGCCTACAGATCTCTTCATCTTGAGTTTAGTTAAGGTCATTGTTCTTCAACTTTTTTCTTTTGGGTGTGAAGTTTGTTTTGTCTTTGATTGTTTCTCTTCTTTCTCTTTTTGTTTTGATTGCAACAAAGGGTGTATTGTTTGTATGACTTCTGCTTGTACTTGTTTGATTTCCATTCATACGAGAAGATAATTAGAAAGACAAGCATTGTGTTGAATTGATCATTATTCGTATGCAAACAATGAAAAGCATCTTCATGATTGATTGTGCATGTTAGAAGGTATCTCAAAAGTTTAAGCATTACATCAAGATTTGATTGAGAAAAAGAATTGTTTGAGGACATTCCTTGTTCATGCTTGTTAGTGAAAAAGAACTCTCTCTCTCCCTTAGATAGATGTTCATCGAAAAGAAATGAATGCTTATCACATTTGATGCATTTTTGGGACTGATTCATAATTCCATTCATTTCACTTCCATGCACCCCTTTTGCGTAAAGAACAACCACAAAATCAACACTAATTAAAAGTTATCTAGAACTTTTTATTTTCTAGGATCCTCCACCAACAGTAGAATAGGCTTAGTACTTTGGATTAGGGCTGTGAGAATAACTCTCCAAAGTTTCCAAAACAAACAATAGCATCCTGAGTTAGGGAGAGTCAAATCCAATCATTGTATAAGTCTGCTTGGGATCCCCCTCTAACACAAGGGTTATGCACGAGGTCGCATTCGGGTGAGCTACGGGGACTAACCCTCCGTGTTTTAACTGATTCTGGTGGTCAGATCATATTATGGGGGTCACTTCAAGGTAAATCCACAATTATTGCGTGGAAGCCTTCTAGTTGATTTCTGGCTCGATACCTTGCCCGTACGTTATGGTCGAACTGTCAACTATTCCCGCCCAGGGGCTGACTACGAATTGGTAACCTTATTGGCCATAATCTTTAGGTTCTTACACAAGGTGACAGTGACGGAAAGTCTCACTGTACCTAGAGAAGACATTGGTCAAACTCACTCGGGCTCTTTGGAGGGTAAATCCACAATTACTGCGTGGAAGCTTGCACCAAGGCGTAAGTCCGTTAAGCAGGTCGCCATTCTAACTGTTCCACCCTATCCCCGCCCCTTCTTGACTTGATCACGCGACGTTGGATTTCATCACCAACTAGTATGGTCATCGAGAGAAGGTCTTGTTTGCTTGGTTGTGATTCTTAGATTCTATTAGCGTATACTGTTTCTTTTACCTAGTGGACCTTAGGTCAAGTCAGTGTCAATGGCATCGAATCCTGGGAGTACCAATGGAGGAACCCCTTCTTCTGGGGAACCTTATACCTTTCCTTCGTTTGGAAACTTTGGTCCTCCATATGTTGCCACACT
>JZKD02S1995320.1:35833-56682 GCA_000966675.3 Picea glauca
AGCCTTTGTTTTTCAATGCCTCTCGTGATGAGCTTATCCAACCTTACAACTTATATGTTTAGTAAAGATCACACATATAAATATATTTGATATGTATATGTTATCTATTTTAATAGCATATCCATATCAAATATATATTGTTACATATATATCTTTTGGTTGACTCATTGAATTTCTCCTATGCCAAACATTCATCAAAATATGTTATTTTCATTATGGTAAGGGATTCTACAACTAGAACTTGTCTTTATTGGACTCAACATCTTCTCTAGATGTCTTAGTATAACCATAAAAAACCCAATTTAATGGAGCATTCTTCCTCCTAGGTTAATGCCCCCCTTGAATGTGAAAATAAGACCTTCTGACACTCCATATTTGTACTCTTGAAATCAAAACTAGATGGTGCTTGATCACATGTAGAGAAATCTACCCATACCTTATTTACTTCAGAGAATTTCCCTTTGTGAATTTTTTTCAAGAATATAATGAACTTCATAGCCTATAATATTCTTCCAATACATGCCCCCTTTCTTCAAAAATAAAATATTTTTTTTTTTGCTCAAAAATAAAATTTTAATTTTTTTTTAAATAAATCGTTTTCGTCGCAATTTTGACGTACTATAGAAATCCTACGACGATTTTTCTATACAAACCACGCAAGTGTTCGTCGCACTATAGAAATCCTGCGGCGATTTTTCTATACAAACCACGAAAGGGTTCGTCTCAATTGCAACGAACCATAGAAATCCTGCGACGAATTCGCTATACAAATCACGACAGTTTTTGTCTCACTTGCAACTACCAAAACAAATCCTGCGATGAATTTTCTATACAAATCACGACAATTTTCATCTTAATTGCGACGATCGGTACAAATTTTGAGACGAACTTGTTGTACAAACCATAGAAATTGTATAACGATTTCTTCTCTATATACCCTGTGTTTGTCGAAGTCATGACGAACTCTTCGAAAGATGATTTGTCGCAATTTTTTCACTTACTTTGCCTATATTGTCGAGTGTGCGATGATTTCCCTACTGTGTCGCTCTTTCGACACATTATTTACTTAGTCGTATTGGCGACGATATTTCTTTTTTTTGTCTCAATTGTGACAACGTCCCTACTATCATCGCTCTTCTGATGTTAATCAAGGTTTTTGGCACATGCCACATCACATGAAACGACATTTGGGAGACTCAAGATTCATCGTAATATCCACGACATAACATCACAAGAGCGTCGAAATAGTCGTCGCAAAATGACCCAAATTTTCTAGTGTATGATGGTCAGTCTTGACATGGAAATGTTTCCCTATGAGATGTGGATGTTAGGTTTCAACTACATGAAGGATGGTCATCATCTCTTTCTCATATGTGGTTTTACCCAAATTGTGATCAAACAATTACTTACTGGTGAATGCAAAGGGGTGCCCTTCTTGCATCAAAACCACTCCAAGACCTCTATCCAAGGCATCACATTCTAGGAAAATAGTCTTAGAAAAATTTGGCATTGCTAGTACTAGAGTAGTGCACTTGGCATCCATCCTGTCAAGATTAGAAAACTTACTCAACTACTTCATTCCATACAAAGGCATTCTTTTTAGGAAGTGATGTTAAGGGAGAAACAATTTTTTCATAAATTTTTAAAAACTTCTTGTAGTAGCCATAAGTCCTAAGAACCTATGTAAGCTCTTAAACGTCTTACATAGCAACAAAAGAACAAATTTATTGTAGTAGCCATAAGGCCACTCTTGCATAGAAACAAATTTCTTGGGATCTACTTGTACTCCATCTTGATTGATAATGTGACCGAAGTATTCAACCTTTGAAGCTCCAAAAGAACATTTGGAGCATTTCAGGAATAATTGGTGGTCCCGCATGAGTTGCAAGGCTTTATTGACATGCTCTACGTGGGATTCCCAAGTTTTGTTGTAGATCAAGATATCATCAAAGAATACCAACATAAAACTATGTAGAAAGGGTTGAAAATTTTTGTTCAGAAGGCTCTAGAAGGTGGATGGAGCATTGCAAATGGAAAAGGGCATCACTAAAAATTAATATTGACCCTTATGTGTGAAAAAGTTCATCTTTAGGATGTCTACCTCTTTCATCAGTATTTGGTGGTATTTGGAACGAAGGTCAAGTTGGGTGAAAAACTTGGCTCCATGAAGTCATCTAAGAGATCATCAATAATGGGGATGGGAAATTTGTCTTTGATGGTTAACTTATTGAGAGCCTAAAAATCAAGGCATGTGCTAATTACCTTCCTTCTTTAATACTATGACCACTAATGATGAGTAGGGATTGGTACTAGAACATATGAATCCAACCTTTGGCAGTTCTTGAATGACTTTTTTTATTTCATTCTTATGTGCAAACAAACACCTATAAGGATGCACATTGGGTTGTGGACCACCAAAAACCAGTGGAATACAATTTTCATGCTCCCCTTGTGAAGGTGGTAAACCCTAGGGTATTGCAAATACCTGTTGATCTTTATAGAGGACCAACTACAAATTAGGGTGAATCTTCTATGGGGGGTTTCCCAGTACTTGTATGGAATTGAACTATGTAATAATGCCTAAGTGGCCTTTCTTCAATAACTTCTCCATGCAATGAGAGGTGACAATTTTAGGGGAATCAAAGGTAATCCATTTGAGGGTCTATGTGTGCCCTTCCTTAGTGAGTATCATGTACAAATCCTTGAAATCCGTGGTGGTAGGTTCCGAAGTGCATAGCCATTATACCTCAATAACTACATTGCAGCCACCCATTTCAATATGAAACATGTGAGTTTGAGATGATACTCATCTATTTGGAGTTTCACATTTTCACATCTACTACCACATTTCACCATACCCCCATTGGTGATCATAATTTGAAAATTAGGTATAGGATGAACATAACAATTGGTTTCCTTGGCCACTCTCCTATGAATAAAATTGTTAATTCTATTGTTTTCAATCAATACAATCACTTTGTGGTGCTTGATATAACCAATCAACTTCAATGTTTGGGGTTGTTAGCACATGAAATGTACTAGAAGTCACCCTTGTTTTTCATTTTTTTTGCTTTGTCTAAGTTTTGTTAGGGTCATTTCATAAGTAAAAAATGGGTTCATTTAAGCCTTGTCCTAGCATATCTAAATGTCTCATTGATTCATATATGAATGAATGGGTGATATGGTCAAGTTGAGTAAGGTCTTGGTGTCATGATGGTGGTTGTGATTATTATCAGAAAGGGAAATTATTGGTCATATCTCTTTGGTTTAAAGGTCATCATCATTAAGTGTTATGTCCCAAAAAGGTGTATAATTGATTTTTAGGTCACATTTGACCATGTGGGAGTCATGTCATGTGTCAAACCAACCTCCTGCAAACTCTCCTAAAAGTTCGCAGCGAAGAAAAAAATTACCCCATGCATTAAATCACATATGATCATGTTTTGAAAACGTGCCAGTTGGTAATTTCTTGTTTTCAGCGCCATCTCTTCAACCATCATTTTCAGAGGGTCGGTTTCAAAAGGAGGTTATATCATTCTTTACCTTTATTGCCATTTGAAAAAGTGCGCTACAAACTGGTTAATTCGCTGCAAACTGGATCAGAGGCTTCAAGAGACTGTTGGTATATACCAGGCACTTTGCTTGAATGTTCAAATTCCATGCCTGAAAGCTTATTATCAAGCTAACCCTAGTTCATGCAAACTTTTTGTTCTTTGCAAACTACTTTATACCATTGGTGCTGTGAACTTCTCTTTGCTTGGTTAGCTTGCACAAACTTATATTTAACTTTTATGAAGACCCAATATTTAATTTTTCTTGTCAAATGATCACTTGCAGCTACTTCTTCCAATCATAACCCCATTGCTGCAAAATTCCTATGCGCTACAAATCCCCTGCTTTTCTCATTTGATAAAACCCTAGTTGACTGCATTTTCATTCAGATTTGAAAAATATCTTTTCATTCAAGAACGTTTTTCTTTCCATATCTTTGAAACCGTAAACCCTTCCGATGAAAACCATAGCATAAAATTTGTTGCTGCAAACTTCATCTACGTGTTGCATACTTAGAAATTGCGCCGCAAACTCTCTGTTTTAACATAGTTGCCCCGATTTTGTCTGTTTGAGGTTTTATATAGTTTTGAGTTGTCAAATTTTCCTCCATCTCCTAGCTTCAACCTTATTTTAGTTTCTGCAGTATTGGAAGACAAACCCTACTTTGTAGAATCAATCAGTAAACCATATTTAGCAGTTTCCATCACATACTCTGGTAGAAACTGTTATCAGAGGGTGGAGGGTTTTGAGTAATCTATCATGGAAATTCAACAAGGGAAGAAGATTCATAAAGGAGGGGATATTGTCAGGGATAATCCCTATGACCTGCAACTAATCAACTCAGATTCATTTTTCAGAGAGGCATTTCAAAGACTGGGTTGCCTGGCTTTTTGTGAGAAGATGGAGAGAGGACACCTTGAGGTTGTAACAAGCATTAACAAAGGTTTTAAGGATTCTTGCACCTTTTCTGGCATCAATTTCTATGTTCAGAAATAAAAATGACATATACAGGAAAGTTCGCAGCGCATCCTGCTGGAGGCTATGAACTGCTAAAATTGAAACAATTTGCAGCAAATTAGTAAGCAACAAAATCGTATTTTCATCATATATTTTAAAATATGAACTGAGTTTCTCTAAAACGTTTTGTGGAGAAGAATCATAATGTCATTGATTATTTGACCAAAAATCAGCCCGACCCAATTCTCCATTTGGGAGAAAAGTCGAAAACATCACCTACTGGAAAGTTTGCAATGAATCCTGCAGATGCGTTGTGAACTCTAACTGTCTGATAAATCCTAGTTGTAGGAGGGATGCCACCTATCTGAGGAGGTTAAAATGGTTCCCTAGGAGGAAATTATACATCAAGGGACACTTGTACCTGACATCCAACTCCACTAGATCTCCAAACATGAGTTGGTTGTAGTTGCATTTATCATCACCAACAACTTCTTGGAATCTAGCAGTTTGTTAAATTCATGTTTGTTTGTCTATTTCCACGTCTCTCCAAGGCACAAAATCATATGCTAGAGCTAGGTAATGAGTCATAGAGGAATTATTGATGTAATTTTCTATTTAAGATGTAATCTAAATTCATAGAGGGGTTGGAATGGTTGGATGTGAAGCTTTATCTTTTGGCTGAAGACTACAAAAAGTTTCCACACCATGTATGTACAGACTTAAGACTCTTGAGTAATTGAAGATCGACTCCTTTTCTACTCTTTCATGCTATTATTCTTGTCTTGTTTTGGTATTATCTACTAATAAAGGATTTATCTTTAGCACTTGTGTTCATGATATGCAGTGACTGATTTACTGTAAACTTGTTAATGCAAGTATTGTCAAAGCATATTTTCTTGTTGACTAGGAGGTTCCTTGCTAGTAAGAATTCCACTGCATGTGTGCCAAAGTTCCTGATGTAACCTAGTGCATATACCTCATATTTTTCTTCTTAGTCTTCCATCTTTCCATTGATATTCAAAAAACTAATCTAAGATTGGTCAAGCCTTGCTTGCTGGAGTATGTTGTGTGGAGAATTTCTGTTGATATCTTTTTGAGTTTCTCATCCATTTGCTACACCTAAAACTTAAACTCTTATCTTTTACAAATTATAAATCTAATGGGCATTAGGCTCACACCTATAGCAGTCTAGGTGAGACTTCTAATTCTAGCATGGGTTTTGAGAAATTGGATAAGGCATAAGGGATTTCATCGTCCAAATCTAGTTCAAGAGTGTCTTCAATAGACATATTCTATGTTTTCTTGTAGGGATACATCCATTTGAAAAAAAAATGGTCTTTACATTTGTGCCCTTTGAAATATTGTTCATCACGAATATAACAAAGGCAAAGGCGTTGGCAATTTTCCATATCTTCCTGAGATAATTTGTGGATTCTCATTGGCTATGAGTTGGAGGGGCTGGGGGTAGTCAACGTGGGGGGACTAGAGTGAGTAGTGAATAAATTTCTATTGGTTTGGGAATTGATCACCATCTCATCTTCTTTATCTCTTTGACAAGCTTCCAACCATTTTTTTGGGCACTACATCATGATGTGTGCTATGTTTTCCTCCTTGAGACCACTGATTAAACATTATTTAAAAATGAATTAGATAAGCCCTCTGTGTAGATTGTCAATTTCTCAAATGTAGCAATATTGTCAATAACTATGCCTAATTGATGTAATTTTGCTAGTCTTCCCAAATAGTGACTTTCATGCTCAAAACGAGCATAAAGGACTTGCACAAACTAGGTCAAAGTAATGTAGCCTTCATAAGATTTCTTATACCATTGAAACCACTAGCAATGTTTTGAATCTAAATAAAAGAGCCCCACTTTTAGTTTTTGTAGGTCATCGGTAATTCCATGGAGAGAGAAATAACGTTTCATTTGGGTAACCCAACCCATGGGATCAAAACAAACAAATGTGTTCATGTTGACCTTTGGAAAGTGATGCCATGAATTATGATTATGAAAGTGTGGGTGGGGGTTATCTAAAAAGAGCATGTGAGTGGCCTACACTTCATTCGTTGGGGATTTCTCTTTGGTTGGATCGATGTCTACATCTGATATATCAATACTCAATAGGGTTCCTAATATTTCCAACACCTTGACTTGTTTGTTCATCGTTGATGCAATGAGCATCCGCCCCCTACCATCAGAGTACGTTCATAGTGGAAAATTTATTCATGTGTATGTAATAGGAATCACGACTGCCATAACGCTTCTTCCTCATTTCTACACTTTCCTTCCTTTCGATTTGATCGTGCTGCAACCCCTGTGGTTGTACCTCCATTATCTCATAACCACGTTGTTACCTTGTAGCACTAGCAACATATGCTACAAAATCATCAGTCGATACTAACCAGACTGTTGCATATTCAATTGTTGCAACTTGCCTTCTATTGCAACTCACCTTCTTCTACAACTCAACCATCCTCACGCTGCAACTTACATCTTGTTGCAACACACAACCCTATTGCAACAACACGTCTCTGCTACAACACAACTTCTTCTGTAACTCACCTTCTATTGCAGATCACCTTATGTGGTGACAAATCTTTTTCTACAACTCAACCATCCTCACGTTGCAACACCCATCCTATTGCAGCTTCATGCTGCAATACCTCTCCTATTACAATCCCTTGCTACAACACATATTAGACTACATGTCCTTGACTGCAACGTGAATATTTTTGAGGTCATATGGGATGCCCAATAGGCCTGTCATTTTCCCTCTTGTTGGGCACTATGTTTGGGTACTTTAAAACTTTTTTTCTTGTTGTTTTAGGACAACCTTCTCGTTGTTCAAAAGAACCCAATGTATGTGAAATTTACCCTCTCAAAATATGCCCACAAATATTTGGTTTGATGCTATTAAATGCCTCTTGTTATAAGGTTTCATTATGGATGATTTTTTTGTCCAAGTTATCCTTCTTTAACATGCATTAAACATCAAACACACCTCTAAGATATTTAACAACCTACAACTGAAAATAATAAGTAAACATGACAAATGGACACATGTACTTTTTGGTAAACATGACCCTGGAAAAACTGCCATGGGGAAAACCAATAAGAGAGAAGATTTATTATAGAGATCTTTAAGGAAAAATATTACAACAAATACATGCACAAAGGAACCTGATACACTTTCCAACTCCTCACAAGTTTGGCATGGGTTTCTTTCTTGAAGTGTGCCCCCTTCTTGGGATTTTCACCCTTCACATTTGCTTCCTGATAGTGTAGAATTGCACCCTCACTTTTTTTGAATGACTTGCTACTGAAGTGCGCCCTTCCTCCACAACAAGCAATCTCTCCTCAAACAATGGTTGCACCCTCCACACAATGTGCCTGCTAGACTTGCGCCCTTACTACACAAGTGCACTCTCCATCTAACAAGAGTGCCTAGCTTCCATTAATGCTTCTCCAAACCATCTTGAACCCTCCTCAACAAGTGCACCCTAGTTCTCCTCTCCAAACCCTCACTACTCTCTTCTCTTCACTCCTCTTCTCCTCACCCTATTCTCTCAAGTGATCAAGTGAATAATGAATCTCTTCCTTACCCTTTTTCCTCCTTTATCATTCCTTAGGCCAAACCTAAAAGATCAAGGGCCTAGATTGAATCTAGCCCAAGTCTAATCAATGGGTGAGATCACTTCTCATAAATCTCACTTAGAAACCCACTTCACTTAAGTTTTCATAGTTTGCTTTATGTCTATTAATTCACCCACTTGTGAATTAATTGTCACTTTATGACTTAAGTGACAAATTTCACTTTATGACTTAAGTGAATAAAGTCAATGTGAAATTAGAACATAAAGTAAAGGTATAAGGGTAATAGTCTCCCTCTTTGTGTTTAGAGACTCACAAACACAAGGGGACCACTTTCCAAGGTACCCAAATCTCAACACAATGCACCCATGCTGCAACACATTCGTTGTTGTAACACGCCTGCACCTAGTGTTGCAACACATATTTGGCCACCTGTCTTCGACTTTAACACACCCATGTTGCAACTCGTCGATGTTGTAACACATCTTCTTCTACTAAATGCTTTTGCTGCAACCACAACATTCCTACAAGACACCTACATAATGGTATCATATGGGACTATTCTCTATGGGATTACTCATTCAAGCAATGACATTAACTTACACATAATCATGTCAATAACACAACAAATGACATCATACATGATTCCATTCATAGACACACACATAAAGGTTAAATATATGAAACATCAGTCTCTTTTATTTATTCATATAGATTACAATACAACGACTCAATAGTTGAATATGAGCTTACAATCTCCGTTGGGTTTCCAGGCTAGAGGCCATGGCAACCTCAACCACTTCTCCCTGTTCTATCTTGCAAAACCTCTCTTATTGTCGGTTTTTCCATCTCCCTTGCAATCACTTTGGTACTTTGTTTTATTTCTCCACAACCATTCGCTTCAATTCCCCAAGGCTTCTCATGCCCTTTCATCTTCCAACTTTCATTTTTTTATTTCCTCAATGACTCTTCGTATCCCTTTGTGCGTCCTTCCAGCTTTGGCCCAACACTATGCTCCTCCTTCAACGCATCTACAATTGCTTCTGTAACATCTTGTCCTCTACAACATAACCATCCACACACTTTTCCATTCTATAATAGCAATCCCAACTGCCTCACTGCTACAACTCTGCAACATTATTGTGATCTATAGTAATGTTGTCACTCCCTACAATGAAACCATTCACAACCTACAACAACCAATCACTTTTGTAACAAATCTTTAATGTCCCCATAACTACCTTCGTCATGTCATCCTCGGGATGAAAGAGATTCTCCTACATCATACTCCCCAGGTTTGAAGAAAGCATGCCCTCATGCTTATGAGGTAAATCACCCACATCTACAATTGTCCAATGCAACTCCATCAACGTTGCACTCTCAACTCTATAGTCCTCATTTGCTATACATTTCAATATGCAAAACATCTTCCTCTGCTGCACATTCTTTCTTTCAATTCATTGTTTCCCTTCACTGCACATCAATCTACAACAACACAACAATATTCTCATCATGGAGATCTAGAAATTTCATTTTATTCCTACTGCAACTTAAATTTCTGTAGCAGTTCACCTTTTGGTACTGCTACCTTCTCTGTCTCTCTTTCTTCATTGCCACAATAACTAGTCAAGTTATTTTCAGTCATGCATCACCTGCACAATTGGATCTGAGTCATGTCCAATCCAGGACATCCCACTGCCCTTTTCCATGCAGTGTACAAAATGCCTTCGGTGCATCCATCCACTCATGCTCGAAGCTACACAACATGGAGTCACATGCTCCCATGTTACACCTCCGTTAACTCAATCCACATAACCCACACAACTCGATCTGAGTCATGTCCAATCCAACACATCACACTACCCTTTTTCATGTAGTGTACAAAGTTCCTTCGATGTAGCCAACCACTCATGCTCGAAGCTACACAACATGGAGTCATATGCTCCCATGTTACACCTCCCTTGACTCAATCCACAACCATACACATACTATCTCAATCAAAGATTATGTCAATGTATACACATTCTTTTAAAATTACTAGAGACATAGATCAAGAGTCTTCCTCTTCACGCTCGGTTCTCAACAACCTTCACTCTTCTAACATTCTTCTGCAACAAGTCTTCTTCCTCGGGAGATTTGAAATCTTCTCCTCTCTGTCAGGAACATGTTCATCAATTTCCCACTCTTCCGAACTGTAGGTTATCCATCTTCAACTCAACAACTTCCTTCATACTTCATATTCATGACACAATCTCCTACTCGAACATTTTCTTAGACATCTTCATCATCTGCAACCTCTGTAATATTGCAATTTCCTGCAATCTTGCAGTTCACTTTCCTACACATATATCATTCTACTGCATCTTATTTTCATCCAATCACATCCACTTCCATCTACAGACGCAAATGTATTTCTTCCTGCAAACAAGAAAATAACATATTAAGGGAAAACAAAAATTCCATATTCTCTCCCTCCTTTTCTTCGTTACATCCAACACACCCACATGTGTCTCTATCTTTCACTGTTGTAATTTTTTTTCATCTCTGGTCTTCTTAAATCCAGGTCTACTCAAAAGCCTCTAGTCACCATTTAGAAACAATGTGCTCACTACTACCAACATGCTCCTTAGAACATATGAGCCCAGTCTCTAGTCCAGGAAACCTTTTGATTGCATTCCTCTCTCAGCCACCCTCACTCATTTCCAGTGACCATGCCTTCATTCCAAGATAAAAATCATGGATAACTGCCACTACAAATTCCATCTAATAAATCCTCTCATGATCCAAGATGACTCTTTCACCTCAAGATAATAGTCATAGATAACTACCACCACAACTACCATATATTTTTAGGAGCCATTTATGTCAGAGACTTCTTCCTTTTCAATAACACCCTTCTGAACTTTTCTTCATGCAATTTTTTTGTTCCTTTCTATATTTCCCCATTTCAGGATTCATCTTGACATATGCTACCACTCCATTATCTACATTCTAACTCTCGGTTTCTATACCTCATTAACCTACTCATCTTCATGAAGAAATCCTCATGAGTTATTTTATAGCCCTCAACCAAACTACACTTCACATGCCCTTTCTCCAAGACTGTCTCCTATCATTCTTCCTTCAAAAACACAAGTTGAAACTACACTCTCATAGGTCTTCTTTCCTTGCAGTTTCTTCAATCCCTGAGCTGAATCATTACTCTAATATCTTCTCGCATTGTTTCATCCCAGAGATGAACCAAGCTCTGATATATTTTCACATTATTTCACCCCATAGTTGAACCAAGATATGACACTGCTTGATGTAGTGAGCATCTGCCCCCTGCCATCAGAGTACATTCACAGTGGAAAATTTATTCATGTGTGTGTAATAGGAATCACAACTTCCATAACACTTCTTCCTCATTGCTACATTTTCCTTCCTTTCGATCTGATTGTGTCACAACCCCTGAGGTTTTACCTCCGTTATCTCATACCCATGTTGTTTCCCTATAACACTAGCAACAAATGCTACAAAATAATCAGTCAGTACTCACCAGTCTATTGTATATTCACTTGTTGCAACTTTCCTTCTACTGCAACTCGTTGCAACTCACTTTCTACTGCAACTGAACCATCCTCACAATGCAACTTACATCATGTTGCAACATAGACCCTGTTGTAGCAACACGTCTCTATTGCAACACGACTTTTGTTGTAACTTGCCTTCTGCTACAACTCACCTTCCTCTATAACTCGCCTTCTACGATGACAAATATTTTATTGCAACTCAACCATCCTCATGCTACAACATCCATCTTGTTGCAGGCTCTTGTTGCAATACCTCTCCTATAATAGTCCCTTGCTGCAACACATATTCGACTACATGTCCTCGACTACAACATACCCATGCTGCAACACATTCACTGTTGCAACACGCTTGCACCTAGTGTTACAACACATCTTTGGCCACCTGTCTTCACCTGTAACACACCCATGCTAGAACTCGTTGATGTTCTAACACATCTTCTTCTACTACATGTTTTTTCTGCAGCCACAACATTCCTACAAGGAAACTGCATGACGATATCATATGGGACTATTCTCTACGATATTACTAATCCAAGCAATGAAATTAACTTACACATAATCATGTCAAGAACATAACAAATGACATCATACATGATTCCATTCACAAACATGCGCAGAAAGGTTAAATATATGAAACATCAATCCCTTTTATTTATTCATACAAATTACAATACAATGACTCAATAGTCGAATATGAGCTTACAATCTCCATTGGATTTCCATGCTAGAGGCCATGGAAACCTCAACCACTTCTCCCTCTCCTATCTCGTGAGACCTCTCTTCTTTCTGGTTCTTCTAGCTCCCTTGCAATCACTTCAATGCTCTGTTTTATTTCTCCACAACTATTCGCTTCAGTTCCCCAAGGCTTCTCACACCCTTTCATCTCCCGACTTCCATTTCGTTCTTTCCTTAATGAATCTTCGACTCCCTTTGCACATCCTTCTAGCTTCAACCCAACAATACAGTCCTCCTTCAACATGTCTACAACTACTTATGTAACAAATTGTCCTCTACATCATAACCATCCAAACACTTTTCCATTCTATAGCAACACTCCCAGCTGCCCCACTACTACAACTCTGTAACAATATTATGATCTGTAGTAATGTTGTCACTCTCTACAACGCAACCATTCACAACCTGTAGAAACCAATCATTGTTGTAACAACTTTGTCACGTCCCCGTAACTACCTTTGTTGTGGCATACCTAGGATGACCGAGATGCTCCTACATCAATCGTGGAAAACAAGTCTTTGAGTGAAGACTCAATGCTATAAATCCTAGCATCAAGTTGTTGGTTCTTAGTGGGTGGGTCTTGTTTTGGGTTCTCTATGTTTTCCATGTTGCAAGTGGAACATGGGACCACCTGAGAGTTTTTCAAAGTGTTATTCCCAACTAATATCTCTATGATCATTTGCTTGAAAGGAGTCTTTTTAGATATACCATGAATCATTGTACTATGGGGTCCACACAATGAGGGTTACTTGAGAGGTAGACCAACGTGATCAACACAATGCAAGGAATATTTTGAAATAGGTCTCCCACAATTGTATCAACAAAACATAGTTTTTTCCTTTTAAACTAGTAGGAGTATTACTCCCCACTGAATATTATTGCGTTGACGAAATTTCCAAATTCCTTCTGGAAGCAAAGATGTAGGAATTTCATTGGTCAACTTTAGAGGCTAGGGTTTGAATAATCCTAATCACATAGGACTTCCAAGTGCTATAGTTTTCTGGTATATTGAAGTTCCAATGATAGTACTTGATCGAATCCTTCACAACACCATCCAAGGAGGATAGATCATACCCAGTAGTCATACTACCCGATACCCTGATACACAAGATTGATCTCCATGAGTGTTGTTCTCAGTGTATTATAGCAATAGGAAAACTGCATGTTTATGTAAGGTTGGTTTCAAGTGCATCTAAATCAATTTTGATATACCTGTGGGTACATGGAAGAAAATTATGTATATAGGTATTGTTTGATGTGGTACTACTCAAAGGTGTACCAACAAAGGTTACAAGGGTGTCCAACCATGTGACATGAATTGTATTTTATGTGTGTATTTTTCCCCAACCACAGTTTTACTCGCTGAATGATAGACCTCTATGTTATTTAAAGATGTCATAACGCATCTCTAGCCTAAAAAATCTACTAAAATCTAGAGGTATGCTAGGTTAGGAAAGAGTTTTGATACCAGTTGTGGTGTTCCTTGACCCTTAAAATTGAAACAAAGCTAGGCATAAAGAGAATATAACTGCATAAAATAAAATGCAAGAGACAAATAAGAGGAAATATGCGAAAGATACCCTTGTATTATGATAATCAAAAGAAAGAAAACAATGTTCACTTGCCTCTTAAGGTAGGATGATCTTTCACTAAGCAAAGCTCCAAATACAGTATTACATGACAAAACATTTCATACCCTCCTATCTCTTTAAATAGATTCTCAATAGAAAAATCCTAACTACATGAGGTCCCATCACTAAGGGGTACCAACTATAAAGTGGGCCTTATAAATCAACCCCTTTTACATTAAATAATTATCGAGTATTATCTAATGGGCCTTATTCAAAGAGTATGGTCACCTTCATAAATTGACTAACTCCTAGGTAGTCTAAAGTAGGGAGGTTAGGGTAGGACCTTAGCAAAAGAGGAAACTTCATCCTTGATCTACATCTAGAACAAAGCCAATACCCCATGCTAGTCAACATTGAGACTTTAGTAGAGGGGTCATGTGATTTCCTCAAGCAACATGACTTAGCCCCATAAATGAAGCCAAGATAGATAACCTCGATTGCAAATAGAACTTTCATTTATTTATTCCAAAGGTGGAAAAACCTATCATAACTTAGTTGTCAATTGACAATGAAGATAGCCATCATTGGATACTATTTGTAAATGTAGGTTGGCTCATCACCATTATTCAATGAAAACCATACCACCTAAAATGACTCGCTTGTGGTTTATAAGGGGGGCAACTTCCACTATTTCCATATGCTTCTGGGTCTTAGGTTGTTAACTTGTTTCCTTATGTTCGAGGAAGACAAGCTCTTAGCCAATTAGAAGTAGTTTTAGGTTTTACTGCAAGACCAAATGTGGTTTTAGCCTAGATAGTATTTGCAAGAAAGTCATTTTCCCTTGTGGCCGCCATTGATGCTACCTCTAGTGAAGCTGTGTTCTTTCTAGTAACATCTAGCCTTAGTGTCATACATGAAACTAGATACTACCCCTAATTACAATTTAACCTCTTGCCCAAAAGAACAATTGCAAATAGTACTTGAGACTACATCCACCTATAAAAATTTAAATTAAGAAATTTTATTTTTTAATGCTTCAATTAAAACAAATAAAACAAATACTATATGAGTTATACAAAAATAATACATTTTAAACATATATTTTATATAAATAATACTTCCACATACTTTATTAATTGATAAAAACGTTTCACTCTCCTTAAAAAGTTAACAATTTCATACACTTACTTTAGTGGGATTCTATAGGATGAATCCATGATTTTGTTCTCCTTTCAATCTCTCCATGTGCTTATGAGATGAATCCATGATTTTGTTCTCCTTTCAATCTCTCCATGTGCTTTAAATTTCAAGGTAACTCTTTTATAAATGATGGAGATACAACTATGTAGTTAAGTATTAGGGTAACTCTCTTTTAAATGAAAAAGTTATTATAAAAAAAATGAAATTTCCATTTTAAAATTTTTTAAATTTCAAGGTAACTCTTTTATAAATGATGGAAATACAACTATGTAGTTAAGTATTAGGGTAACTCTCTTTTAAATGAAGAAGTTATTATAAAAAAAATGAAATTTCCATTTTTGAAAATTTAACAAGTATTTTTAAATGTAAACATGGATATAAGATGACAAACACTACCACATATGTAAATCTTATTGCCAAAACCATCTTAATAAATTCATCAATTCCACCAATGATTTGTCAACCTTAATAGTTGAGAGAACGCGTTGCAATCAAGGATAACATCGTCCAATCTTCTCAACCTAAGCATTCTCAAAATGCTATCAACGTAAACTTTGCTTTGGGGCCTTCCAAGAAATTGATAATCATAGCAATACTTATATTATTTCCCAATAGTTAGATTAAATGCACAAATGATAATACGTTTGTAAATATCAACCAATAATCGCTTTCATAAATGCACAATTAATCTATAATAAATTTTGCAACACTAATTCATAGATATCTATGATGATATTATATTATCATTATCATTTTAATTATGGTTTATAATGTGAATATATATTTTAATTTTAATTTATTATGTTAATTATGATTTATAATGTAAATATATTTTTAATTTTAATTTTTTATTTATTTAAAAATAAATAATAATTATAATGATCATTATTATTGAAAGCTTAATATTAAATTAGATAATAATTTTTTTTATTTTTTTTTTAACATAGTGTTTTTTATAATAAAAAAGATTATAAATAAAATTTTAAATTTTTTTAGTTTTATAAATTAATAAATTATGATAATAATAATTATAGAAATGATTTCAAAATGAAATTTAATATTTTCATAATTAGACTTATTAAAAATGCATTGTTATATATATATATATATATATATATATATATATATATATTCACAACCCAAATTTCCAATCAAGGGGAAAATATAATTTTGAACTCGAGATAGTTATCTTTCCCATCAATTTATTTTGCATTTAAAGACACGATGAWCTTTACAGTGCTCTCTTTACATTGAACTATGAAGAGGGAACCAACTAAAGATGAATGTAAGGCTTGACCATAAAGTGTATTAATTATAGGAATTTATTTTGGCATCAACCCATTAATACCCACTGATATAATACATGAATTGCAGTAACAAAAAAAATACTTTCCAAAATTCACTAAATGAGGACGACGTATCAATGTAAGACCATGGAACATTAATATTACAAAAAAAGTAATTTCCAAAATTCACTAAATGAGAACGACGTATCATTCTAAGACCATGAAAGCATTAATATTACGTAAAGGAGCCATGACCATGAGTATGAAAGTTGATGTAAGGGGAGAGTCACGACAATAAAGGCCCGTAAATTAAAGGATTGACTTTATAACTTTTTTTTAAGAGGAAAAAGTTTATAATACTTTGGATTATTGGTTTATTTTTTATTAATATAATTTTAAGATTTTGATATGTAGTTGTAGATAAAATTTAGTCATTTGAAATAATTTGTTGGTGGTTTAAAAGGTGATAGATTTTTACCTGTGTCAAAGGTTTCTGGTTCTTGGGTCACCAACCTGTTTCCTTACATATGAAGAATATGATCTCTTAACCACTTAGATGCAATTTTAGGTCATACTTTAGAACCAAAAGATAGTTTCAACCATTCACTAATATCTACTAGATACCCAGTATTTCATTTGATCATTATTAAGACTACTAAAGAGGATTCAAGTGGTATCCAAAATCACATATCCTTTAACCTCATACACTAAGCTTAGATACTATAACCTAGTTACAATTTAACTTCATACTCACAAGAAATTAAATCTATAGCTTAAAAACCTCAATAACCCCTTCCAAATTTTATTAAATTTGAATATCTTTTGAAAAAATAATACAATTTACAATCTCAATTGTATTATATTTTAATAACATCAAATACTATATTCTAACCATAATTAATTACACAACATTCCACAGAACTAAAAATAAGATATAATGTGTTCAAGAATATAATATGTTACTCTATATTAATGTGTACCTTAACATAGTTCAAGTTAAGGACCCAAGAGCCAAATAAGTCTTGTAGCAGTAGAAGTACTCCCAAAACTAAAAATAAAATATAATGTGTTCAAGAATATAATATGTTACTCTATATTAATGTGTACCTTAACATAGTTCAAGTTAAGGACCCAAGAGCCAAAGAGCCAAATAAGTCTTGTAGCAGTAGAAGTACTCCCCTTTATAAGTAAGAGAATTGTAATGCATTATAATAATAAATAATTCTTGCATTTCTATATATATATTAATATTTTTAAAATAAAATATTTATATCCATAATTAAACATTTTCTACCTCTTTATAAGTAAGAGAATTGTAATGCATTATAATAATAAAGAATTCTTGCATTTCAATATATAATTTTTTTTAATATTTTTAAAATAAAATATTTATATCCATCATTAAATATGGTTAAAGTTTTATAAATATATATAATATATTGAAAATATTTATAATATATTAACGTTTTTAAGATAAAATATTTGTATTCATAATTAAATATAGTTCAAGTTTTATAAGTAGTTTAAATGTTTTATGAAATAAATTTTTTTTATGATATTTTTGGATGATTTTTGTCAAATTTAACTAGAAATTGTTAGATTCGCATATTATTATTTCTGTATAATTCGAGTGTTCTATGGTTTTTCAGCATGCTAAATTTATTTCTACATTCAAAAATAGATATTAAACAACAAAAAATAATGATTTCATACAAATTTATATCGTCAAATTCAAACAAAAAAAACTATTTCATAAAACAGTTAAACAACACCTATTTTTATGAGATATAAATAAATATTGTTTACCTGTCATGTCATTACGTGTATGATAACATGGTAATAGAATGAGGAAAGTATAGTACTACAAATGGGCTCCACATGGAGTGATGGAATTATTATGCAGGGCATCCACGATATAAGGGCTTCTCTTAGTTTACGCGTAGGGCATACGAAGCACATGTAGAATTCACGTCGCACAAAAAAAAGATGAACTACATTTAGCCTCCACTATATCTATGCAAAAGAAATCTCCATAGAAATAAGAAATTTTAGAGCATAATTGGTCAATAGTCGTGCATCCTATGGCCATCACAATTCATCAACATGGACCTTTAATTACTTTCTTGACCTTATTGATTCTTCGTTTAAAACACTACTATGAGTTTATTGGTATTTTTATTTATTTATTGTAAAGCAAGAACTTAATGCAACGATAACATTCACATACAATAAAATTTATTCTATAGAAACCTAATGTGGGAAAACACCAACTGAGAGATGGCTTGGCTTGTTAGACTTTTTATTGAAACAATAACATTCATATACAATAAAATTTATTCTATAGAAATCTAATGTGGGAAAACACTAAGTGAGAGATGGCTTGCTCGACTTTTTATTGAAACTTAGGGAATTATATAACAAAGGTGTTTTTTAGAGCTTTCTCCACAACGCAAATGCCTCAAATGTTTCAATCATAATACTTTACTTCATGTGTTCTGATACAATATCTTCTACCAATTCTCCTTTCCACTAGAACTTCTATTTTGTGTGAGTCTCTTGTAACATTAATTGTCCCCAATACTCGTACTCCTTCTCTAGGTGTATTTTTTCAAACTCTTGAACTAACCTCTCATGATTCATTCATTCTTATTTATTCCCCACAAGGAAAACTAATAACTTCAAGAATCAATTATTCCCACATCATGAATGTTGGGCTTGTTTTGGCTTCATATATTTGTGTTTGCGGGAAAAGAAATCCTCTTGCAAGGGAATTGTATCATAATCAAGCCTTAATATTTCCTTGATGCAACTTTCCATTGGCTACCACAGTGTCAACATGGGTTGCAGACCTCTCGTCTTTCCTAGTTTTTTGTGTGTTCAATAAAGAGCAGGTCCTACCATGACTTCACATCCTAATGACCTTCGAGTTTATCTCCCTATGCCACCTATTGTTGTGGAGAACCCCCTCCCCCTGCGGATAGGTGAGTACTCCCTTAGATCTGCCCGTGGTACAAGATACATTGTGGGATAGATAACATCAAAGTATTCCACTAGATCTATTAGATTTGATTCTAAATTATGCTATGAGAAGGAGATAGAATGGTTAAAACCTAATTCTTGGTGGTTGTCCCTGCATATTCCTGGCTAATGCAACTCAACTGATCTAGTTCCAACTCCTAAAACCTGCTTCCTATATACAAGAAAACAACTAGTACCAAACTCAAACCTCCAAGCACTAGGAATGTCAAATCTAAGCTAGATCTAACCCGATCTACTCAAAGACTATAAAATATACCATTTATCATTATGCATAATTGAATACACCGACAATGGAAGGGGAAAACCATGTAGATCTATATTTTTAAGTGGAGAACATTACATCAACCAAGCTTTACCTTAAGTCTCGATGGAGGCATTTCCTTGCTCCAACTCCTCCTTGGCCTTAACACAAGTAAGACTATTAAGCCTCAGACAAAGCCCCATGTTATGTATAAAACCCCTTATTAAGCCCTAGATATTGAATTATCACATTTCTAGTAGGCTGGATAGACCCCTTTATTGCACCATTTCATCATAATTGTAACCCTTTGTCTCATATATATATATATATATATATATATCAAGGAGATCTAGTATTAGGATCATCTTATCTAAACTCATATTGTTTTATGAAGTGGATATATTATAAAATGATGTTTCCTCCTCGAAGTGGACTGTAATTCATTGTTTTTGTACCATTTTTAAGGAGTTGGATCATAACATTTGGTATCAGAGCTCATTGATCCTAAGGTTTTTCTTCGCCAAGCAATTCATCTTAAAATTTTCATTATAAATATTTTTCTGGGATGATTCATACATTGTAACTAAGAGGTTATTTATAGAACATATCAAAGTATCTATGGTAAAAATTTCAGCTTCTGGGTCATCATACTTTCAGAGATACACCATGTAGAAGATAGGGTATCTTACTAGTCCTATTAACTAATCTAAAATAGGTCTTCTAGGTAAAATAGTCATATTTTCTTTAGAGATGTTCCAAATTCAGTGAGACTAGTTGCATTCGAAAGAAGACAATCTGTAGTATTCTTGGTACAAGTTTCAGAATCTGATCAGGGGATCAAATTTTGCTCAAAAATTCAAAGTGCTTGGAATCGCTTCAAACCATACGAGAGCGTAGACCTCGTCGTTGCGAACCCAACACAACTTGTTTCGTCTCAAATGGACATCGGGAGCGAGAGATATTGCAATCTGTTCATAAAGTCAAACAGGCAAAAAAATGATGTTGACTGTACAGTCCGTATAGTCTGACGTGGCAGATCCGTACGACCGTACATGTGGTGACGTGGCAAGCATCTGTTGGTTGACAATTGGTCGAATCAAACTG
>JZKD02S1995320.1:63451-91051 GCA_000966675.3 Picea glauca
CTTACATGGGTGGATTAAAAGAAGACATTAAACATGATCTTTTCTTAAGACATCCTGCAAATATTATGGAATCTATGAAAAATGCTTGTCATATTCATGACTAAATTAAGACTACACACAAGTCTAACATTGGAAGCAGAGATTGTTTTGCGGGTCATAAGAAAACCATACCTCAATGAACAAGGTTGACACCTAAACAAATGGATGAAAGAAGAGTGTTGGCCCTTGACTAAGTTTTGAGGATCCTTGGTCATGTTTGAACTATTTTGGGATTTTGACACACTGTCGAAGGCAGAGCGCAAGTCGAAGCGGAGATCGCGGGATCTCGACCCCTTTTTAGGGATTTTTGGGTTTTGGTCTTATGTAATGGGTATGGGGATGTTAGCCCATGGGTTTACCAATGTTTAGGCCCATTTTGTAAAGTATAAATAGATTTCTAGGTGATGTAAGAGGAAGGAGAAAGGATATAGACATTTGTGTGATGATGTGCTAAGTGCAAGTGATAGTTGTACATGCTTTGTGCATAGTGTGTGAAGCTTGCAAGGCTAAGTGAAAGTGACTGTAAGAGATAGTGTAAAAGCTTGGTGCTATAACCTAACTCGTGGAAGGAGGATCTAGCTGAGTGCGCGCATATCTCCTATCCTATGCGGAGTAGGATCTTATGGATTTGTGCATGTAGATGATTGACGGAAGATAATAAAGAGAAGAAGAGTTGGTGGACATAGCCCCAGGCTGGGGATGAACCACGTATATATTGTGTTGTGGTTGCTTTGTGCATTGTGAATGTTTTATTGTTCATATTGTTAATGCTTAGTGTAGTAATGTATGCTTAGATGAGCTTGATATGATAACTTAGTGCTTAGTGATGTGAATGAATGATCTAATCTGTTTCTTTATGCTTAGTGCTTGAATATATTAGATCTGGATGAATACTGTGCTGCTCTGTAATTAGGGTTTATTTGAGCTGTAAACAAAGGTTGAATAGTAATGAACTATAACTGCTAAGTGCTTTGTTAAGGTGTTACAATCACAGATCTGTGTCCCAGCTAAGGTTGCAGACACTGGAGTCCTGCAACCACCCCTACCTCTACCTCTAGTGAGACTTCATCTACTTCCCAGGTGTTGTCGAAAGGGCCAGTAGTTAGGGTTTTGTTGGTGTACTGTTGAAGCATTGTACCCTGGGTCTGCCCATGTGCCAACAAATGGTTCCGTTGTCGGGACCTGAAACTGTGATTGCTGGGAACTGAAGAAAAAATAAATATTCGTGCGTAGATATTTTCCCTAGTGCACAATATTCTACTTGATTGTGAAGATTTGTGCTAAGAAAGGAAGCAGATCTGAAGAAAAGAGGTCAAATTTGAATACCTTGTTCTCTGATAGAGGTAAGAACAGTAAAAAGTTTTGATTGAAAGGGTAAGATAAGTGGAAATTTTTGTTTAGAAAGTATGAATCTAGGTATGTCTGATAAATTTTGTCCTAGCTTGAAAACTAGGGAACAACTAGAAGAAAGAAGATTTGATATGACTAGATCTGATAGAAATGATGAAAGATATGTTATTCCTATGCATAAAAAGAATGTTTGGACTAACAAATGGATGCATGATCCTAGAAAGATTTTTTTGTAGGTTAGTTACTGTGATCCTAGTGCACAGTACATGAAAAGTTGGGGATCATTTAAGCGAAAGTGAGGATTAAATATTTGTTACAGTTGCAGAAGACCGGGCCATCTTGCTAAGGATTGCCTTGATAGAAGACCTAGTTTTCTTTGTTGTAAATCTATGGACCACGAAGTTTTGTATTTCCCTAGAATGATTGCTAATCTTGAAAGAATGAATATGAGATAAAAAAACCTTGAGGAAGGCCAAGAAATTAAGACCATGATAGAACCCTAGAAAGAATCAGAGACTGTATTAATACGAATAAAAGAAACCCTGAATGATCACATAAATATCAACTTGTTAGAGATCTTCAAAGAAAATAACTTATAGAAGAAAGAATAGGAGACTTTGACATAGGTCATGTTCTGGATGAGGAAACAAAGGTGAATGTCATGACAGAAAATACTTGGGAAATTTTGGGAAGGCCTGCTACGGTTCCTTCATTGGGAGGAATATGATTCTTTAGAGGAAAACTGATAACCCTATGTGGAATACTTACCCAGACCTCTATGCATGCTCATGGAACTTCGACAAAGGAAGAATTTGAGGTTGTTAAATTCATTGAGGACAATGCCCCATTTGCTATGTTATTGGGGAAATCTTGGATTGAGAAAGATGAGATTTAGAAAAAAGAAGAAGAGGCCCTAGAAAAAAAAAAAAAAGAATTAAAAGATTTCATGACTAGGAGAATAGTGCGCTTGATATAAGAACAAGAGGACAAGTCGAAGCAACTTATGACCAGAGACCGAGTTGTCGAAGATGAAAAAACGTAGGAAGACTTGAAGAACCTATCCATACAGGAAAGTAGAGTGCCTACCCCAAACAGAAAATAAGTATTACCTTTGAACCCTATGACAAAATCTCATCAGCACGAAGTTACTATGATGAGTAAAGATAAGAATCATAATGGAAAGAGGAATACCAAGACGTAGATCACAGGGAAGAAAGCTAGAAAGCTCAGTAAGAAGAGAACAAAGCTAGAAAAGTTGCAGGAGGTTCTGGAGGAGACTTCGGAGAAGGTAGGTTTGCAAAACTGGAACTTTGTCGGGATATCAGAATAGCGCCAAGTGGCACTTCGCCATGGCAGAGAAATATGACCATTGGAGACATTATGACCGTTAGATCGACATCCCAAACAGTTAGAAAAAAAGTTAGGGCCGGAAAGATCGCCATCGGGCCATTAGGACCACACCATAATGGACATAACTACATTGATGAAGGCTTCTCACCCATTGGAGAGATCCGTTACACCGTTGTCTACTTATTCCGTCGAATGTTTCACCAAGAATACTTTTGAAAATTGTATCTGCGCCAACAAGAGAACTCATTGCTACCACATTGTGTTTACTGAGATTGACACCCGTTCTATTTCATTGAGGATTCATTCATTGACCTGAGTTATCCAATCTTGAGCGTGCATGTCGGATGAACTCAACCTCATAGAGAAGTCTGTAGAAGAAGTCTTAATCGATTTAATGGTCGAAAAAGTAATGTCCGCAGGGATTCAAGCTTCATCAATGAGAGGAGTGCAAGCCTCTTTGTCGACTGCTCACAGATCTGGACCATCCTGAGCTACAACCGAGAAAATAACCAAGCATCGAGATGACTTGGAAAATGCGAAGTTGATCCCATCTATCCTGCCCGACTACATCCCACCCCTAGCCGGTGCGGTGAGTTGTGACAATGTCCTGAGGGACTTTGAATACACCCTGGTTATTGCGTACCTCCCGAAGGGGATACATGCAGTTCGAACTCAGCTAGACAAGATCATGACATTAAAATTCAGCGACTTCAACCTAGGGGATCGCAAGAACCACAACATGCTCGCCCCTCACAGGTACTTAACTAGGATGAAGGGGAATAACTTGAAAATAATTCCCCAATCATGGACTATGAACCTCACGCAGTCCACCATCTTGAATGTGATGAAGATTCCACATTTTGGAAGGCACCAGGAGGTTAATGTGTGTGTTAAGCTCTTTCTATCATGCTACCATGACGACTATCTATGGATAGACAAACACATCACAGTCAATCCAATGTTGATCCATAGGATCACCAGATTGAGCATGTAGGGACCAAACCCACAAGAATTCTACCCAGGGAGGGCTGTAGACCATGCACTGGCACAGAGGATTAAAGATACGTATGGCGATGTAGAAAAGGGGATGCGAGGCTATAAGGTAGCTTCCATCCAGAATGGATCAATGCAGCTGGCGTGCCAGCTGATCACAGGAAAGCTGGTGAGAAAGAACAAACCTACGTAGGTCACATGGTTCGTTGTGTACCTCGCTGGAAAGTGTGTAGAAGGACTCCAAATGAACTTGGGTGAAGTACTTAGTCAACCAGCTAGAATTGGATTTCCATGAAGCTCAGGATCAGAGCTATGAGTTCCACTTTAGCTGGCTCCTGATCCTCATCTTTTTTACAGCTTGGGATATCCCGGAAGGTGCGACCATCCCCGACATTGATCTGTTCGAGCCACTCGCTGCGAAGTTCACCACACTCTAGTATTCGTGCAATATGGGAAAATAATGGAAATCGAACGCGGTATTCCATACATACTATCTCCAGTTAAAGAGGGCCATTGAAGTTGTCCCTCGCATGACATCGAACACTCTACACCAGTTCAGGCCACCTATGAAGTTTCGTGCAGATCGACACTTCATTTACATCACTGTGCACACAGATGAGCATAAAGAAGAGCTTCAGTCATACTATAAGCTCACAGAGGAGGACCTTGAAGAGATAACTAAGGACATGTATGTAGAGCTCCTTATCCCTGTTGGCCCCACATAAATGTCTGATCCCGAACTAATTGGCAGCTCATAGTCCACTCACGAAGAACATGATACACTTGGACCTAGAAGAAGGAAGAAGACCGAAGAGGTACAAAACCTGAGCAGTGCATTAGACACAACTGCTTCAGAATCACCTGGACGAGGAGATAATGACAAAGTAGATAAAGAAGAGACCAATGGAAAAGAAGATCATCAGAAGCAAGGCAAAGTAACACCGCCTAGGGATCCTATGGACGAGGTTGATCCCTCTACGAAAAGAAAGGTTCCCCCCCCCAAAACCTACCTCCCGGAGGAAATCCAAAGCTACTAAGACTAAGATGTAGACTGTACTCATGCTCATGACTTCGACTTCATCATTGCAGCCGTATTAGATGCCTCGTAAGACCTCTTGCAGAACACTGAAGCCAAACAAGCAGCCATGTATGATAGAATTAAGGCAGAACTTAGAGGGGTACAACAGGCCTTTCACTCCAGCCGCACAGTGTCCCTTGTGCCCCCACCATCAGAAGAACCAGAGTTGGGAGATGAGCCTACCCAACTCTGCAGAATAGTTGATGCGACCGAATCTTACCTTCATTGCGCAGAAGAAGAAAAAGAACAAGCCACAATGGCCCTAAAGCAAGCACAAGAGGAAGTAATAGAGCAACACAGGATTGCGTAGCAGGAGAAGGCTACCCTCCAGTCAAAACTTGAAGAAGAGATAACATAAATTCAATGAGAGAAGGAACAACTGCTCGTCGAGCAGGTTGGAGTAAAAGAAGTAGTCAGCAGAGCACTCCACTTTATGACAGGCTTAGAGAAAAAGGAGGAAGACCCAATAGAGCCTCAAGTAGCGAAGCTCGCTAAAGCCATTCAATAGCTTCAATAGAGAATAACGGATCTAGAGCTACAGTCAGTGCCAAACACTCCGCAGGACGTGCAAGATCAAAGAGAATCAACTGCTCAGAGTGCAGTTGAGAGATTCAAGACCCTCGCCATGGAATGTAAACAACTCAGTGATCACAGTGCACAAGCTTATGAATGACTTACTGAAGACCCTGAACTAAAGACACTAGAGTCCCAACTCCAGGAGGCAAAGCAATAAGCAACAATGGTACAGACGTAATTGAAGCTCTTATCTACAGTTGAAAGAATGAAACGATCACAGGAACAATGCACTGTTCACCAGCAGGTCCACACTATACATAGCAAAGTCATGGAAGTGACTTAGAGGCTCCAACTAGTCCAAGACGAAGCGTACCAACTGTTTGAGGAGATTGAAGGCCAAGGAGTAGAGATGGAACAAGTAGTCATTGTAGTCGAAAAACGCTTAGAGGGACCTATCAATGAAGAAGTTATCCAAGAGTTTGCTGAGTAGGAGGCCTTGTCGCAGTAGCAGGTCGAAGCAGCTCAAGCCAAGCTCGAGGATTTTGAATCAGAGCTACCCAGACCAAAGTGACTCGAGAGGAGTCACAGGTGAGTGTTAGGGGCATGTTGGCTCTTGACCAAGTTTTGAGGATCCTTGGTCATGTTTAACCTATTTTGGGACTTCGACAGGTTGTCTAAGGTAGAGCGCAAGTCGAAGCGGAGATCGCGGAACCTCGACCCCTTTTTAGAGATTTTTGGGTTTTGGGCTTATGTAACGGGTATGGGATGTAGGACCATGGGTTTACCCATGTTTAGTCCCATTTTGTAAATTATAAATATATGTATAGGCGATGTAAGTGGGAGGGGAAAGGATATAGACATCTGTGTGATGATGTGCTAAGTGCAAGTGATCGTTGTACATGCTTTTTGCATACTGTGTGAAGCTTGCAAGGCTAAGTGCAAGTGATTGTAAGAGATAGTCTAAAGTCTTGGTGCTATAACCTTACTCGGGGAAGGAGGATCTAACTGAGTGCACGCAGATCTCCTGTCCTATGCAAAGTAGGATCTTATGGCTATGTGCATGTAGATGATTAATGGAAGATAATAAAGAGAAGAAGAGTTGGTGGACGTATCCCCAGGTTGGGGGTGAACCACGTATATCCTGTGTTGTGGTTTCTTTGTGCATTGTGAATGTTTTATTGTTCATATGGTTAATTCTTAGTGTAGTAATGTATGCTTAGATGAGCTTGATATGATAACTTAGTGCTTAGTGATGTGAATGAATGATCTTATCTGTTTCTTTATGCTTAGTGCTTAAATATATTAGATCTGGATTAATACTGCGCTGCTCTATAATTAGGGTTTATCTTTGCTATAAACAAAGGTTGAATACTAATGAACTATAACTGCTAAGTTATCTGTTAAGGTGTTACAATCAAAGATCCGTGTCCTAGATAAGGTTGTAGACACTAGAGTCCTGCAACAACCCCTGCCTCTACTTAGAGTGAGACTTCATTTGCTTCGCAGGTGTTTTTGAAGGGTCCGATAGTTAGGGTTTTGTTGGTGCACTGTTGAAGCATTGAACCCAGGGTCTGCCCCTGTGTCAACAAAGAGAAAAATGACTATGTTTCAATTGTGACACCAAGTACAGTAAAGGGCATAAATGCGATGAGATGAAATCATTCTACATAGACTGTGAAGAGGAAGAATATCAAGATTTGGAACTACCATAAGATCCAGATCTAGAAGAGACTACTCCATCAATATCTTTCATGCATTGGCATACATCATTACTCCAAAAACCCTCAAGATACAATGATACATCAAAAAGAAAAAGTTAACAATATTGATTGATTCTTGTAGTAACCATAATTTCATCAATTATAAATTCGCAAAAGATCTCAATTGCTTTGTATATCTCGCACGAGAGTTCCAAGTAATGATTGCAGATGGAGGTACCATAAATTGTTCAGGAAAATGCCATAGTATTAAGCTCAACACTAGGGAGTAATTTTTGGATAGCCCCATGATTTCCATCCAAATGGGGGGTGTTAATGTTGTATTAGGGTTCCAATGGTTTCAATCACTGAGAATAATGGCCTTTGATTTTGAATATCTTTTCATGATATTTTCCTCAAATGGAAAGGAAATTGAGCTTAGAGGTATATAAGAGAAACCATCTAAAGTGATAAGCTCTAATAGCATGGAAACATTACTAAAAAAGGGACACCGATGTGTAATTGAACAATTTTTCTCACTTGATGTTTAAACATATGTAGCCCCTGCTCCATCAGATCTCCAAATAATTATCAACAATCATTTCAAGGTATTTGGTGAAATGCCTAAGGGTCTTCCACCTACTCGATATCATGACCATGCTATTCATTTGCAACCAGGAAGTTTACCACCTAACATTAGGCCTTACAGGTATCCATATGCACATAATAGTGATATTGAGCGCATGATTTGGGAAATGTTAGAGGCTCTCATCATTCAACATAGCCAAAGTTCTTTCTCTTCACTAGTGGTGTTGGTTACAAAAAAATGATGGTTCATGGTGTATGTGTCCAAATTATAGATAGCTCTACAAAATGACCATGAAAGATAAGTTTCCTATCCCTGTCATTGATGAATGATTAGATGAATTGCATTGAGCAAAAATCTTTACTAAGTTGGATCTTCATTCGGGATATCATCAAATCAGAATGAGGTAGGAAGACATTCCTAAAACAACTTTTAGAACATATGAAGGTAATTATGAGTTTTTGGTTATGCCATTTGGACTTACTAATGCACCTTCAACATTTCAAAGCTTGATGAATTCTATTTTCAATCCCTTCCTTAGAAAATCTGTGGTAGTATTGTTTGATGACATACTAATCTACAACAAAATTGGGAAGAGCATGTACAACATGTTGACAATGTATTACAACTATTGGAAGAGAAACAACTTTATGAAAATCCTTCCAAGTGTGCCTTTGGGGTTCAATAAATGGAACATTTGGGTCATATTGTATCCCACGAAGGTGTAAAAGTGGACCCTAACAAAATTAAAGCTATGAGGGAATGTCTAATTCCCAAAACCTTGAAGAAACTTAGAGGATTCTTAGGATTGGCAGGATATTACTGCAAGTTTTTCAAGAACTATGGTCAAATAACAACACCTCTAACAACATTATTAAAGAAGGAAGCATTTTATTTTACCAAAGAAGAAACCAAATATTTTGAAAAACTTAAGGAGGCTATGTGTACAACTCATGTCTTGTCCACACCTAACTTTACAAAAACATTTATTGTGGAGTGTGATGCCTTAGGCCATGCAATTGGTGCATTTTTAATGCAAGAAGGAAGCCCCTTGCCTTTGAAAGCAACCAACTTAAAGGAAAAAACCTAGTCAAACCCATTTATGAAAAATAAATGTTGGCCATACTAAATGTAGTTCAGAAATGACACACCTACATAATAGGAAGATACTTCAAAGTAAAAATAGATCATGATAGTTTGACGTACTTCTTGGAGAAACGATTATCTTCAGAAGAACAACAAAAATGAGTTAAAAAGATGTTGGGTTAGGACTTTGAAATTATCTACAAAAAGGGAAAACATAATGCTGTGGCAAATTCCCTTTCCAGGAAAGAAGAAGAAAGAAAAGGTTCACTATGTACTATTTATAATCTGCAATATGATTGGGTGGAAGAAGTAAAGATATAATGGAAGAAAGATCAAGAGGTATGCAAGATCATTCAACAACTACATGAAGACCCTATTTCAATAGATAATTTTGTATGGAAGAATGATTTTGTATGGTATCATGGTCGCCTATATTTATGTAGGAATTCCCAACTCAAACAAAAGGTCCTTCTGGAATTTCACACTTCTCCTATAGGGGGACATTCATGATTCTTGAAAACATACCACAAGATCAAGAAGAATGTTTTCTGGGAAGGTCTTAAAAATGATGTTCAAAATTTTGTGTCTGAATGTTTGATCTGTCAACAAAATAAGGGAGAGAAAATCAATACCCCAAGTCTCCTACAACCATTAGTTATACCAAGCCAAAGTTGGGAAAAATTTCAATGGATTTTATTACAGGTTTACCTAAATTCAAAGGAAAGACCGTCATCATAGTATTAGTGGATCGACTAACAACGTATGTCCATTTTCTCTCTCTTTCCCATCCTTTTAAAGCAAGTACAATAGATGCACCATTCATGGAAACAATTCAAAAACTACAAGGAGTCCCCAAGATTATTGTAAGTGACAGAGACCCAATTTTTACAGAAAATTTTTGGACTGAATTATTGTCTTGTTTGGGTACTCAAATTTATTATAGCTCATCTTACCACCCTCAATCCGATGGGGAAAACAAGATTGCCAATACATTTCTAGAAGGATATCTTCATTGCTCTGCATATGATAAACAAACACAATGGGTCAAGTGGTTTCCCTTGGCTGAATGGTGGTACAACACATCCTTTCATACTTCATAAAAAATTTCCCCATTTCTGGCACTTTATGGATATCATCCTCCATCCATCACATCACCCTTGAAAGGGAATACAAAGGTTCAAATAGTGGAGTACCACATAGGGAACCAACAAGAGGTCCTCAAACTATTGAAGGACAACTTGGTTATGACACAAAATATGATGAAACAACAAGCATATCAACATCACAATGAAAGGGAATTTGAAGTGGGGGATTGGGTATTTCTAAGGCTACAACCATACAAACAAATGTCCCTCAAGAAAAAAAATAAGGAAAATAAATTAGCACCCAAATATTATGGCCCCTATAAGGTTTTGCAAAATATTGGAAGTATGGCTTAAAAATTGGAGTTGCCTCCATCTTCACATGTACATCCAGTCTTCCATGTTTCTTGCTTAAAGAAGGTCATCGAAAACAAAATCCTAGTCCAAACTATTTTACTAAAGAGCAATGAAGAAGGGAAAATCATACTAGAGCCAAAAAAAAAGAGCAATGAAGAAGGGAAAATCATACTAGAGCCAAAAACAATCATTGGAACAAGAATTAGGCAGTTGAGAAATCAAACAATTATAGAGTACCTTGTCAAAATTTGGAAGAACCTACTAGTGAAAGAGGCGACATGGAAAGATAAGTTCTTCATGCAGAAGCACCCGTGGTTAGTCAAGTGTTGAGGACAACACTTGTTTGAAGGGGAGGGGTGTGTTAAGCCCTAGCTAAATCCCCATGTTATGTATAAAACCCCTTATTAAGCCCTAGATATTGAATTATCACATTTCTAGTAGGTCACCTAGAACCCTTCATTGCACCCTTTCATCATAATTGTAACCACACACACACACACACACACACACACACACACACACACACACATATATATATATATATATCAAGGAGATCTAGTATTAGGATCATCTCATCTCAACTCATATTGTATTCTAAAGTGGATATATTGTAAATGGAGGTTCCCCCCTTGAAGTGGACTGTAATTCATTGATTTTGTATAATTTTTAAGGTGTTGGATCATAACAAAGACAAACTTATATCTAAAGGCTAAAGGATTGTTGAATCTCTTCTGAAACTCTACAACATAAGTTTACTTCTCAACTCTTCCACTCCTCCTCCTTTGAAATTCCTTCCTTTAATAGATTGATGGAGGAGGCTAGGGGATGCTTCTAGATCTCTAGAACTTAGTGAACTATGAGTCTAGTACGAGTTCCCAATCTCATCATATGATATCGACAACTCACCCAACATTGATCTTCTTATAACTAATCAAATCTAGAAGGTGATAGGGGTGGTTGTGGGTTTCCAATGGTGCAACTAGTGACCAATCATGCCTTACTAGTGGTGCAACACATGACCGGTCATGCCTTTCCAGTGGTGCAGTACACGACCAATTGTGCGTTGCTAGGAAATCAGGGCATGAACTCCCTCAAAATATGAGAAATCCAAGGCAGAAGAGCATGTCTCAACTTGACATTATCAGTAAGTCTTCCATGTGTCTCTAGGGTGGAAATTAGGGTTATAATAGATGCCCCCTAATGTGTGAGGTCATAAGAGGAACTAATGGTTGAAAAAAATTACAATATCCATAAACTTGAGGCAACATAAGGAAGGAGATAATAGATGAAGGAACCAATGAGTACTTGCAATTAGATGTCAACCAAACATATATAGATCATCCCCAAGGTAGGCATACCCACGCTCGGAAAAGAAACAAAGCATGGATGCCAACAAAATACACTATGGATCCATAAAGTGAAATGCAAAACCATGTCCACGAAAAAGTACATGGTGGATCCATTTCATCAAAGAGATCGTAGCCACCAACAAATACAATGTGGATCTATGTCATCAAAGATATCATAGCCACGAGAAAATACAATGTGGATCTATGTCATAGTATACACCAGGAAGACATCGAGCACCAAGGAGAGTTCCCATGTAGTCTTCAAAGTACTAATACAATAGAGATATACTCCATCACAACTTGGGATGGGTAGCATGAATGAGTGATTCCCCCCCTAGGCCCAATGTCTTCGACCCAACCCCGATGGTACGATTCTACATCATGCGAATATATGAGATGATGTCGAGCATGGTAGAAACTATCTGATTGTTGGTCATTAATGAATATCATTAACATATGCAAGGGGACCCACCGATGATAAAAATGGACCCCAAGGTACCTAATACAATCTAATGAGTGTGAATAGAGGATTTGATGTTGAACACTCGTAGAATCAATTGATCATGAGTTAATTATGTAAACCCACTATCGATCACATGGAAACCTGCCACTAAGGACTAAAAGATATAGTGTACTAGCTGGTTTCTAGATCCCTCTCCTAGATAATGTGTTGAAGTCAATAAGAAGAGATCCATTGAAGGAGGGCCTTAATGTATTCCCCAACAATCGACATGAAACATACAATGAAAGATGTTGTGAATATATAGAATCACCAAGTACAACTAACATAGGGATGGATGACACATATGGTCAACAAGACAACATATGGTCAACTCAAGCTTACTTCCTGTGAACATATATGACACAATAATGACGACCTGGAAATATTAAATCAAGAGCACCACTAATATAGTGCAACAACACATGAGGTATTGAAGCACTCTCCATAATGAGTATAAGATTAACAATTCGAAGGAGTATATGACTCATATTGATGGTATGACTCCTAGGAAAGCTATAACCCAACTGTAAGACAAAGACACAAACATGTGCCATGTTCAAGGGCGTTGTGACTAATGACTACCACTTTTTAGAATATAGATCAATGGTAAAAAAAAACCCTTATTATTTTTGTTTCTGAGTGTCTCCTTCATGGTTATATGACCATGAAAGAGAGATAAAAGTGTGCTTGATAGTGTCTTTTTTCGTATAGCTTTATGAGTTTGAAAAAGAGGTAAAATTTACTTGATAGAGTGTATTTTTCATGGTTTAACGAGCATGAAAAAGAGTTAAAAGGGAGCTCATCTAGAGAGACTGAGTGGCTCAATGGCATGATTCTATGTTCCAAGTGCATGGAACTGACCTATGCAAAATGAATGTAGAATGGTACTGGAAAGTGACATCCACCCATAATAGCGGTTCTCTCCATGGGTAAAATGTTACAAAATTGGAGGAAAACTAATGCAAAAGCAAAGAGGTCTAGTGTGAATGCAATGGAAGTACATGGGATTAAAGAAAATAATAGTGTAGTATTAGGCACCAAGACATAAGCAACAATATGAATGCAAAACCATAAAGTAACATAAAAGTGATGGGAACCCCTTTGGGATATGGATAGAACAAGGATGAATAGAGAAGAATGAGGCTCAATTTCAAATTATGGCAGGCCTAAAGGAGGGTTCCTGGGCATAAAAGAAATCACAACATGGGAACCAAATTACAATCAGGGTGCTAACTAGAGAAACCATGAAGGGTAGGCACTAATGTGCAAAAGAGAATGGTTTATGTTGCAACCTGACAGGATCGAACCTAAGGCTTTGTGATAGAAAAATGGATGGTTAATAATGCAAGATGGTATTGCAGGGAAAAAAATATCCCTATATGCCACTTAAAAACATGTACCTCAATTTTAGTGGATGTTGCCAAAAACTACAAATAATGTGAGCAAGTCCTGCAAAATGTCAAAAAACTAGAGCCTTCTTCCAAAATTATGCTTTAGAAAGTCATAAAAATCACAAAAAAGCCGCAAAAGTGAAATAATCGAAGGGCACTTATTTATAGTATGTGTGAAAAAGTTTTTTACATAACCCATAAAGGTAAAAATTACTTTTTATGGTAAAACATGAGTCATTTTCAAACTTCTGTATATTTGGAAATTTGAGTGAAAACCCTCCTACCCCCAAGAGCTTCCGAAGTAGATTGCAAGATATTCAACTAGCGAAATTCGAAATCATTTGGACCAGGAAAATATTCATCTCCTTCTCTTTCTTTTTAGGTTTTTAAATCTTATTAACGCCTGTTGGGACTTTAGGAGGCCTTAAAAAAGATTAGAGTGCACGATAATGCCTGACCAATGTGACAATCGCGATCATTTTTGTGCTTTTAGTAGGAAAGGTTGTGACTGGTCGCACCTGTCACCACAGGAAGGTGCAACTATATCCCAAATATCATATCTAACCCTAATTTCCCAATTTTTTTGTTATTTTCCTGATGGAAAATGTGTCTTGAATTTTGTAGAGCCTTATCCCAACATGATAGATTGGAAAGAACAATATTATGAGGCTAACAATGTAGCATCTTTGAGATACGAACACACTTTGGTAGCCTTATGGGATTGTGGGATTTTGAAATTCTTCAAAATCCCAAACATGAGATGTCAACCAAGGAGATTGGATGCATTGATGAGGTTTCGGAAAACATACCTACAATGCTTTGAAGTGGGCAATCAACTTCTAACTATTGAGGTATAGGAAATTTAATTCATCATTGGCTTATCACAACGTGGGTCACCCATGATCCTGTCAAGTGGACGAAGTGGGTTGGCCCAATCCTTCAATGATTTAATTGTTGAGTTCTTCCATCTCGAGGTGAGTAAAACCAACAAAAAATTGCCAATTAGGGATGTAATGGACCTACATCTCTGTACTATCCTATTAAAAATTACTCAAGTAATAGACTCAACAGCCCCTCATTTAGCATCAAAGGGGCACATCCAATCTGCACTGGAGTGTTTCAATCCGATTATATTTTATTGGTGCTCTGGTATATTGGAAAACATGAATAATTAGTTGACTAAGTAAAAGACGGATTGACATAAACAATACGACTATGGTCCCATCCTTGTAATTCTTCCTAGAGAGAATCCCATGGATGAGGCCCCAAGTCTCCACACCATTTTCAGGGCCTAGTGATTCCAAGATGGTGTGATAGACTAACTACATGTCTTGATTTGAGGGAGGTATGGTGGTGAGACGATTTGGACACGACTTCTTCGACTAGTGGAATGAAAAAATCATAGCAATCAAGGACTTTCCTTAGGAAGGAATCAAATTTTGTGATGACTTGGAGTTTTCATTACCCCCTAGGGATCAATGGGGCCCTCTCAGTAAGAATGAATGACTTATGAAATTTTTTAAAGTTTATGAAAAAATTGTAATTTTTTTGAATTTTTTGGAATGTGTGTGTGCGTGTGTGCATGTGTGTATGTTATGTAGCATAGCTAATCAAAATGTGTTGTCATGACACATATGTAGGACCAACATGACCAATAGAATGGGCTTTCCTTTCTTGCAAAGGAAATGTGGATAATCAATTTGAAGAATAGGAGGAGGACGACATTGATAACCTCCATGGGGTGCATAGAAACCTAGAGGGACTAACTATGGGTGTCCCCATGATGTGCATGGAGGATGTCCCATAGATATTGTAGTGCCATGTACTGGGTGTGCTTTTCCCCTTTGTTTGTCTGTTGAGGCGAGTAGCCTGTGCAGTAGTGTGGTATCATGAGACACATGTGCCTCAAGATGACTAGATGACAGTCTCCCACTTTTTTGACTACGATGGATAGGACTAGTTGCCCAACATATATTGTATCATGATGGGCTATGTAGCTTAATTTTGTATACTACACATTTTTTAAGACTGGATAATGTAACAAACACTGTCTTATAAATATATCAATGTTTTGGTTTTGACTTATGGCATTCAAATGATGTGAATGAAAACCGTGTGTCTATGTGCATGCACTCTTTTTAAATGGAATGCTTAATTAATTTAACAAATTCAAACCTAACACATAATTAGATAATGAATCAATCAATGTATTAAACCCTCTTGGAATGTGCTGGTAAACAATATAGTCAAAATACCTTTCAAGAAGACGAACCCATAGATATTTGCAAAGAAACACATGGATTTTGATGAGATAGGCATGATTCAAATGGAATACCACTAGTTGGGATTCCATCTTGACAACTAACATGTGAATGCTTAGAGCAAGAGCCTTGGACAAGAGATCGATGACCATACTATACTCCGTAATGTTGTTGGTTGCAGGACCAAGGAATATACCCCATGAAATCACTAATTAGTTTATGAGGGAGAAAATCACCCAAGCGACAGAAGCAATATTCCAGGTACTATGGTTGGCACCGTATGTGAAGCCTACATAGACCGAGGTGGATGTGTTAGATTACTAAGAGGGGGCGTGAATCAATAATGAGAAATAATAGTACTTCTAACCACATTTTAATCTTCAACAATATTTAGCAGTTTATCATTAATATTCAATATATCATCAACAATACTATAATCATAAACAACATCACATCACAATAGATACACAATACACCAATATTTACGTGGAAACCCAAATGGGATAAAACCACCTAATGTTTTTCTTATATATTTATCAAAATAAAACATTCATTAGAAGCACCAACTTCCTATTCTCCATCTACAACTGGAAGGAGGCTCCAACCCCCTATTCTCAAGATCCAACCTGAAGGAAGATACAATTCCCTAATTCTCTGGCTCCAACTAGAAGGAGGCTACAACCCCCTAGGATCTACGACTACAATAGGAATGTGGCTACAACCACCTTTCCTTTCCCCATCATGTCGCCCTGAAACATAAATGTGGACCACCTGTCATAGACTCTGCCACTTTCACAACCTTTGTCACAACTCTCTCACTGTCACTGTCACTATCACTGTCTTTGTCACTGTCACAACTCTGTCACTGTCTCATCAACCTGTATCTGATCATCAACAATCTAAACCTTTTCCATACCATACATCAAGTGTATACCAACATACATACTATCTCATGCATTAATCATGAATCAAAGGATACATCAACAATGAATAGTGAATCATGAACTAGACCATCAACCATGTACAACCTGTGCTATATACCATATCATCAACCATAGGAAAATATGTGCCATATCATCAATGAAGTATCTCAGAGAGCATATGCACGCCCCTCATGCATACATCACCATACAACATGAATAACCCTTAACCATGTACAATAAACTCAAGGATGTGAACTATAAGAACCATACCCATGTTGTACCATACATAAGAGTGTTTCTCACTCAACCAACTAAACAACATATACCGTATCCAAGTACAAGACCAACAATACCAAGAATGCCTCAATCATTTACAACATCATAAGAAAATATAAGCATCAAAACAAACTAATAACCATACCATAACTTTTGTAGCTGACCTTAACCTGTACAATACTGACTTGTGAACTTGCTTTCAGACTCTAGGGACCTGGTACCAACATCTATTCAAATTTTCATGAGCATTTCAGATGTGCATGACTTTCCCTTCTACATCCCGCATATATATGAACTTTCCCCCACTGCAACCCACGTGCATATGCACCCTTATAGGCCTGCAACTCATGTATACCTTAGAAACTAGGGTTTTTTTGTAACTCCAATATTTTCTCCATCGACCCTTCTTTGCTAGCTCAGAAAATGACGCTACAACCTTAGCAAAAGATCACTAGATCACAAGAAAGATAAGAAATGAATAAGTGTGTGAGTTTACTTATGAATGACTCCTTTAGGTGCTTATATACTTGTGCTAGCTAAATCCTCCCCTTATTTTATGGATTCTAAGGTTTTCTTGTTACAACAACTTTACCCCTTTTACCAAGACTTATAATAAACTAGGGGCTTCTTTTCCATTCTTCAAGGATTCTAACTTTACAAGGCCATATCTCCTTGACCATGAGAAACTACGTGGTGTTCCACATATCACCGGAAATGGTATGACGAATACCATCCATCCATGAGTGATTTACCTTCATTTACTCTATCCTTTATGATCTAATTCCTCATTCAACTCTAGGATCCTTAGGCATGCTTAAGGGTTTCTTGTATACTTCTTCAAAGCATCTTCCTGTGAGGGAAATTATTAGAGCTACACCATAAGGGGACCACTTTGGAGACTTCTCCAAATACACCCATCACATCAGTTGACATCAATCGAATATTCATTGACATCAATGAAAACCAACTATCTAACAATCTTCCCCTTTGGCATTGATGGAAACACTTAGGCATGATAATACTTATGCTCATGCTCCCCATGACTGCATGCCTCTATATTTCCATACCTTACTCTTTATCTCTCCTCCTTTGGCATCAATGGAAAATGGTACTCCTCATCCGTGACTACTCCCACTATCTACAAACCTCTGCTAACTCTATGGATGTTTCTCTTCACAGTGCTTCCTCATGTGATTCTTTTATGTATATATGAAAAGAATTCAAAAGTTTTGTTACTTGAACTTAATCAAGACTTGTATTTCTCTCCCCCTATATAGTTAATATTGATGTTGAGTGGATTTTTGTGGGGAAGAAACTACTCCAAGTTTCTATCATAGATACTCGAAAGGTTCCCTTGCAAGCGGTTTGGTGAAGATATCTGCAGTTTGCTCCTTTGTCCTAACATACTCTAGTTTGATGTTCTTCTCTGTAGCATGTTCTCATAAGAAGTGATACTTGATCATAATGTGCTTCATATTAGAGTGAATCACTGGATTCTTTGACATACTGATGGCATTGGTGTTGTCACAAAGTATTGAAATGGGCTCATCATACTTTACTTTCATATCCCGCAAAGTCTACTTCATCCAAGGAACTTGAGTACAACATGCCACTACTGCAATGTATTCTTCCTCTGCTATGGAAAAAGATACTAATGATTGTTTCTTTCTTAACCATGATACCAGGCACTCACCCAGGTAGAAAGATTCTCCACTTGTACTTATTCTATCATCAATGTAACCTACCCAATCTACATTTGTGTAGGAAACAAGAGATAGATCCTTCTCTTTCGGATACCATAAACAAAACTCTTATGTACCTTTGAGATATATGAATATCCTCTTTACTGCCAAAACATGTGATTCCTTTGGTGCTTCCTAAAACCTTGCAACTTTTCCAACTGCCTACATCACATCTGGTTTAGAGGTTGTCACATAAAGTAAGCTACCAATCATTGATCAATACTATCTCTTATTTGTGTCCTTGGAATCATCATCCTTACTTAACTTACAACTTGTCTGCATCAAAGTATTGATTGTTTTGAAATCTATCATTCCAAATTCTTCAAAATTTCTCTGATATGCTTTGCCTGAGAGATGAATATACCTTTGTTTATCTGACATATCTATAGTTCTAAAAAGAAGGCTAACTCACCAAGAAAGGACATATCAAACTCATGCTGCATGTCTTTGGAAAAATTCTTACTCATCCTGTCATCGTCACTTACGAAGATAATGTCATCTACATAGAATTCAATAATGAATATACTGTCTTGTTCCACCTTTATGTAGATATTGTTGTCTGCCTTTCCTTTCCTGAACCCTTGTTTTTTTAAATATTTTTCCAGCCTCGAATACTATGCTCTGGGGGATTGTTTGAGACCATATAAATCCCTCTTCAATCTGAAAACATAACTTTCCTTATTTGATAACTGAAATCCTTCTGGCTACTCAATGTAGAATTCTTCCTCTAGATCTTCGTTTAAGAATGTTGATTTCATGTCCATTTGATACACTTTAATATTCTTGGAGAATGCGTAAGCTAGTATTAGTTTGATTGCTTCCATCCTGGCAATTGGGGAAGATGTCTCTTCAAAACCTATACCTTCAACTTGAGAGTATCCTTTACATACCAATATTTATTTGTTCATGGTAACTTGTCCATCCTCGTTCAATCTGTTCTTGAAGATCCACTTTGTACCGATGCAATTATTATTCTTTGGTCTTGGAACCAGTTCCCATGTGTAATTCTTCTCTATATGATCTAACTATTCATCCATGGCCTTGACCCAGTGTTCATCTTTGCTAGCTTATTCAAAACTACTTGGCACAATTGTATATAATAGTGCTAGATGCTAGTATTCTGGTGAACGGATTTTTCTTCTAGTTTGAACTCCTGCATATTTATTTCCAATAATTTGATTTGATGGATGATTCTTCTGCACTCGTCTGCTGGGTTTCTTTGGAGGTAATTGAATATCCCGTTCTTCAGGCTATTCTTCTTCTTCATCTACTTCTTCTTCTTCTTTCAAGTCTTCTTTGTGATCCCGTTCCATTGAATCTTTGATTCTTTCCTTTATCTTTCAACCATTAGTCTCATCAACCATCGCATTGATGCTTTCCACTATTCTATTGAGTCTTAGATTAAAACATTTGTATTCTTTCCTTTTGATTGAGTACCCAACCAATATTCCTTTATCAACTCGTGAATTGAACTTTCCCATTTTGCCATATTTTCTTTTGATGTAGCATTTTCTTCTGAAAAATTTGAAGTGCTTCACATTTGTTGGTATTCCTTTCCATAGCTCATATGGAGTCTTATCATTGTTAGTTTTGAGCATCCCTCTGTTATGAATGTGAACTGTTGTATGCATTGCTTGTACCCAAAAATCATCTATAAACTTGAAATCCATTAACATGGTTATGATAATTTCCTATACTGTCTTGTTATTCCTTTTGACAACTCCATTTTGTTGAGGTGTTCCAGTTGTGGAGAACTATATTTTTATGACATGATCACTGCATAATTCCATAAATTCCTTTGATATAAATTCTCCTCTGTTGTTTGATCTCAAACACTTAATTTTCAACTCTGTCTCAATTTCAACCATCTCTTTGTATGTCTTGAAGTTTTCGAATGCCTCTAACTTCTTATTTAGAAAGAAAAATGCATTCATTCTTGTGTAGTCATCAAATAGTAGCATGAATTATTGTTCACCTTTCAATCCTTGTGTTCTTGTCGGTCCAACTAGATCAGTATGTACAATCTCCAGTGTTTTTTTTTTGTGGAGTATTCCTTTGACTTGAAATTTGTCTTCGTCTGTTTTCCATGTAGACAATGTTTGCATAGAATGTTTGTTGGCTTTGAGATCTCAGGCATTTCTCTTACTACTTCCTTTTTGCTGACTTTGACAAGATTATCAAAATTTATGTGACCCATTCTTCTGTACTAGAGCCGACTTTCATCATCCTTTCCTAAGAAACATCTTTCCTTTTATATTTCATTTAGAACATATATGTTTCTTGGAGGTATTACAGTTGTAGCCACCAATTTTCTGATTCAACTTTCCTTATTTCAAACTTCTTTGAATCAAACACAAATTTGTGTCCTTGATCACACATTTGAATTCCACTTAACAAATTTTGTTTCATGTATTCAACTAGTAAGACATTTTCTTCCATGGAATCCTTACCTCCAAGATTGACTGTGCCCTTTCCAATGATCCTGTATGAGTTTTCATTTCTGAATGACATTGATCCATCTCTTTCCTTTTTCAATGTCAAAAACCTATCTTTGTCACCTTTCATATGCTTTGAGAATCCACTATCAAAATACCATCCACGTTTCTTGTGTTGATCTTGTAGAGAAAGATTTCATTCTTCAGTGTTGAATTGATCTTGCTTTCTTACCCATATGCTTTTTGGTTCTGGCTTATGACTGTTAATGTTCTACTTTGGTTTCACTTGGAGGAACAATGAGTCTGCAATATCTAGCCATATGTCCAAATTTTTTGCACTTATAACATTCTACGTCATCATTTAATGATCCAAATCTGTTGTAGCTTCTATTCCATGCTTCATGAGATCTTCTGGGACAAATATTTCTTGAATAACCCTCATCATTGCTTATGTTATTAGTATTGGCTCTACAATTTACAACTTTGTGCCCAAAATGATAACATGAATAACATGAACCGAGAAAAATAGTTTGATACCTGGGAGTAGAAGATCCTCTGAATGGTGTCACTCTTCTGAATCCTTCTTCTTATTGAGGTATTTCTATAGCTGGTTGTTGCTGATACTGACTTGTGAATCTTCTAGGTGGTGCAGTGTCTCTATAATATTCCCCTTGAGTTTTCCTATCTTATTATTTTGAGGGACCTCTAACAACTTCTACATAACTTATTGGTTCTTCTTCTTGTTATGTCTTGTTGGAGATTGAACCTTTCTCTTTCCGTGTCTGATTGTATCCCAATCCATATTTTTCATAGTAAGGTCTTTGACTGTTAATGATATTATCCAATATCCTAGTGTTATTTTTCTTCATGTCCTTCTTCTTAATATCCTTTCTTAGATTGACTATATCAGCTTCTAAGAATTCAATGGTCCTGTCTCTTTTTTCTAACTGTCCTCTGAGTGCTTCTTTAATATTCTTGTCTTCTTCTTCCTAGAGTTTCAGCTTCGTGATTGTCTTCTCTACTTCTTTGGAGTTCTGAGATTCTTCTTTCTTATTTTGTTTTTCCTAGAGTGACTTGATTTTCTCCTTTTCTCTTTTGATAACTTGTATTGCACTCAACAATTCGTCTCCGTAATCGACTTCTACCTCTTCATATTCTTCTTTGGATCTTTCTTCATCAGAGTCTTCTATTTCCATGAATATTCCCTTTCTATATCACTGTCGCTGACTTCATCTTCACCTGATGATGAACTATCTTCCTTGATGCAAAGGATTTTCTTGAAAAACTTCTTTTTATTTCTTCTACCCTTTTGAATTTTCTTTTTCTTTTTACGATCATCTTCTTCTTTGTTTCTTTTATTTTTCTTATAAGGACTTTTATTAGCAAAATAACCAACACCATCACAATTAAAACAAATCAATGGAATCTTACCTTTTTATTTGTTGGTTCTTGGTATTATCCTTCTGACGAAGTTATCCACTTCTTCATCTTCTTTTAAATCATCGCTACAGCTACAATATGACTTTGGATTTTGTTTGTCTTTCTTCTTCATCTTATTGGATGCCTTGAATGATGCTTCCTTCGTGACTAGATTGTCATGTTCTATCCTCATCTCATAAGCTATAAGTATCCCATGCAACTCATCCATGGACATTGTAGCTAGGTCCACTCTTTCTTCTAGAGCATATATTTTTGAATTGAACTTCATTGGTAGAGATCTTAATGCCCTTTTAACAATGATCTCTTCCTTTATCTTGTCTCCAAATCATTTGATACTCTTTACTGTTTCGTTGACTCGTATAAAGTAGGCTTCTATGTTTTGATCTTCATTCATCTTCAATTGTTCGAAATTATCTCTAAATATCTGAAGTTTAACTTCCTTGACTTTCATATCACCTTCGTAGATAGTCTTCAGTTTATCCCACATTTCTTTTGTGGAATCAAAATGTATAATCTTGGTATGTATCACTTGAGTCACACCATTCTCGATAGTGTTTCTGGCCTTTGAATAATTTTCTTCGAGCTTCTTTCCATCTCTATCTATCGAGGGAGTGGCAGGTGCTTTGTATACATCTACTACTAATTTCCAAACATTGAAGCCTTGTACTTGTATACAAGTCTTCATTGTTTTTCTATAGAAAGCATAGTTCTTTCATCAAACCGTGGTACCCTAATCGTAATATGATCCATGATCTCCTTCCAGTGGTTAGACTACTTCTTGAAGTACCCGCTCTGATACCAATTGTTGGATTAATGAGAGGGAGGGTGAATCAGTAATGAGAAATAATAGTACTTTTAACCATAGTTTATTCTTCAAAAATATTCAACAGTTTATCATTAGCATTCGATATATCATTAGTAGTATAATCATAAACACAATCACATCACAATAGATACATAGTACACCAACATTTACATGGAAACCCAAATGGGAGAAAACCACATAATGCTTTTCTTATCTATTTATCAAATTAAAAAATTCATTGGAAGCACTAACTTTCGATTCTCCAGCTACAACTAGAAGGAGACTCCAATCCCTATTCTCAGGATCCAACCTGAAGGAAGCTACAACTCTGTGATTCTTTGGATCCAACCAGAAGGAGGCTACAACCCCATAGGTTATCCAGATACAACCGGAAGGTGGCTACAACCACCTTTCCTTGCCTTGTTTTGTTGCCCTGAAATATAAATGTAGACCAACTGTCACAGACTTTGCCACTGTCACAACCTCTTTCAAAACTATGCCACTGTCACTGTCACTGTCACTGTTACTGTCACAACTATGTCACTATATCATCAACACATATATGATCATCAACCATCTAAAAATGTGCCATACCATACATCAAGTGTATACTGGAATACATACTATCTCATACATCAATCATGAATCAAAAGATACATCAACAATGAATAATGAATCATGAACTAGACCATAAACCATGTACAACTTGTGCTATATACCTTATCATAAACCATATGAAAATATGTACCATATCATCAATGAAGTATCTCAGAGAGCCTATGCATGCCCCTCATGCATACATCACCATACAACATGAATAACCCTTAACCATGTACAAGCAACTCAAGGATGTGAACTATAAGAACCATACCAATGTTGTACCATGCATAAGAGTGTTTCTCACTTAGAAAACTAAACATCATATACCATATCCAATTACAAGACCAACCATACCAAGAATTCCTCAAGCGTTCATAACATCATAATTAAATATAAGCATCAAAACAAACTAATAACCATACCAAAACTTCTGTAGCTGATCTGAACCTGTAGAATGCTGACTTGTGAACTTGCTTTCAGACTCTAGGGACTTAGTACCAAGATCTATTCAAATTTTCGTGATCTTTTCATATGTATGTGACTTTCCCTTCTATAGCTCGTGTATATACACACTTTCCCCCACTGCAACCTGCGTACATATGCACCCTTATAGGCATGCAACTCATGTATACCTCAGAAACTAGGGTTTTTCCGTAACTCCATATTTTCTTCGTCGACCCTTCTTTGGTACCTTAGAAAATGACGCTACATCCTTAGAAAAATATCACTATATCATAACAAAGATAAGCAATGAATAAGTGTGTGAGTTTACTTATGAATGACTCCTTGAGGTGCTTATATAATTGTGCTAGGGAACTCCTCTCCTTATTTTAGGGCTTATAGGGTTCTCTTGTTACAACAACTTTACCCCTTTGACCAAGAATTATAACAAACTATGGGCTTCTTGTCCATTCTTTGGGGCTTCTAACTTTACAAGGCCATATCTCCCTAACTGTGAGGAACTACATGGCATTACACTTATCACTGGAAATGGTACGATGAGTACTACCCATCCATGAGTGAGTTACCTTCATTTACTCCATCCTTCATGACATAATTCCTAATTTAAATATGGGATCCTTATCCATGCTTAAGGATTTCTTGTAGACTTCTTCAAAGTGTCTTCCCATGAGGGCCATGCTTAGAGATACACCATAAGGGGACCACTTTAGAGACTTCTCCAGATACACCCATCACATCATTTGAAAACAATCCAATATTTGTTGACATCAATGACAACCAACTATCGAACAAGATGTTGACATATACAAATCAAGCATCAAGTATGATAAACATCGAACTAAGACAAAACACACACATAAAATAAAAATGCACACCAGACCAAACTAAATTACATTATATACAAATTACCATGAGGCCATGCAACCTATGCATAATAATTTTTCAGATAGAGCCCATTGCGAGGTTCCGAGAGTGGATTTGAATCATATTCAACTAACTCATAGGCCCCTTTGTGTAACACATGTCTCATGATGTAAGGAACATGTGAAAGGGGTTCACAGTTACCTGCACCTAATGTATCATGGTCTTGATCATAGACCAAAACCGAGTTTCCCTCTGCAAACACACAAGGTTGAACTATATTGTCATACTAGGATTTGATGTGCTTCTTATGAGTCTCATTGTCCATTGCATCTTTTAAACGTTTCTCATCAAGATAGGACAAGTACAAGAGATGATTTTCCTGTGAGAAAGTATTGGGAAATAGTTCTACATATAGTTTCGATGATGAAATTTCACATTCAATATGTAGGACTTCCTCCACTGCATAAATGAGTTGAAATGGTGTAAACTAGATGGTAGTGTTATCTGAGGTTTGGTAGGCCCATAATGCCAAAAAAAACATAAGATGTTAGTTAGTCTTGCGCTTCCCTACCATGCTCTGGATCATGGTTTTTAGTACCTGATTGATGGCTTTGGCCTGACCATTCGATTGAGGATAATAAGGTGTCAAGTTCTCATGGTGAAAACCCAACCTTACAACTAGTTCAGTCATCATTTTTTTGTGAAAATGGGACCCATGGTCCCTCACAATAGTATTAAGTACACCAAACCATGCTATGGTGTGATTGAACACAAATAATGTTGTTGTGGTGCCATTGTTAAAAAATGTAGACAATGCCTCAACCCACTTAGTGACGTAGTCCACAATGATGATGATGTAGCCATGGTCATTAGCCAAGGTAGACTTACATGTCATGAAATAAACCCCCATTTGGTGAAGGGACCAATGACAACCATAGGATGTAATGGAGCAGGATAAGCACACACTTTTTGAATAAAAAATTTAGAAGGGTGACACTTCTAGATTGTATTCATACAATTCTTAAAGATCACAGGCCAAAAGTATCTTGCGCGCAAGATATTTTGGGTGGTGGAAATACTAAAGATATGACTGTCACATGCTCGATATGAAAATCATTCAAAACTCACTCAACTTTCTCATCGACATAAGATCAATTTTACCCCATGATGATAAAGAGTGTCATAAAAAATGAGGTATTTTGTTTGGCCCAATGGCGTATGTGTCAATTCTCATCATGGGATAACTAAGGGAGAAAATGTTGGGTCTTGAGATATACCAAGGCATCCCCATACCAAGGATCAAATGAGTCAATGATAAATAATGACTCAGCATGAAAGGAATCAATAGCCATGGGTTTGTCATCAACTAGAGGAAATTCGAACCTCAACTCAACAAAGGCCAAAGTCTTTTTAGATTTGGAAGTTACAAAGTCCAGGTCAAACTCTTGTAAGATGATGATCCACTTTGAGTATTTTCCCCCAATGATCTGATGGATCATGAGATGTTGAATTGGGTTGGTGTAATATCCCCCGGTAGAGCCCCAGTTGTAATTATGAATTGTAAACATGTTTGTTAGGCTGGTGAGCCAAGTTATAATGAGCTAGAAGGCTTATGTGATGATTAGGCCAGCGATCCTAGGATGATAAGGCTAGGATCCTGTTTTGTATATGTAATTATGAAAATCATTAATAAAAAATATACATCATTGTGTGTAGACTCTCCACGAAGAAAGAGTTATGGGGGACTAAGCTCCACTAGGCGGGGAAGGGGATAAGTGTCTAGGAATAGGGGCTAAGCTAGAGGGCTTACCTCTAAAGGAATAATATTATATTATTATTTCCTAAAGGCTAAGGTTTGACACAATATGTGTTGTCCTAAGTTCCTAGGGGAAAGGGGGACGAGTGTTAAGTGGAGCTCATGCAGTTTCAGAGAGACATGTGTCAACCTGAGCACATGCAGTTTTAAGTGGGAAAGTCAACTCATTTTCTGATGATCTCATTCATGAGTCTCATGATTCTGATGATGGTCACGATCCTTCACCATTCGGTCTGCACTCTCACAAGTTTAGTCACCTTAGAAGCCTGCCATACTCCCCATTGATGCCCGCGCCATTGTAACCTGTAGATACTGGAGTTGTCCCGCGTATTTCCTGTGAAGCTCAACGCACCGATATTTTGCCTGAGACTGTGTTGTGCCTTAGCAGTTAGTTGCTGCTGCCAATGCAGTTCCTTGGTTGAGCTTGTCTTGATGCCATATCCTATGTCCTTACCCATTTTCTGTTAAGAATCAAATATCAATATAGCATAGAAAAGCCTCAGAGAAAGTACTCAATGCCTTGAAAAAGAGACAATTTCAGATAATAAGCCTCTTCGAGGGGGCAACCTCCTTTTACCCCACTTAAATGTTCAAGTACAA
>JZKD02S1995320.1:91771-102527 GCA_000966675.3 Picea glauca
TGCCCCACACAAAATAATTGATATAAAATTATTAAACTTGTACCAGAAATACTACAGACTATCCACAATCCAATGAAACTAGTCCCACTCAATTTGGATACTCTAGGAAGAAGTTATGATTGTTTTACCTGGGACACCATCTTCAGACTAGTCAATAGGACTAGTCAGATAACCTATCTTACATAGAGTGTATATACAAATTTAAGATGACCCATAAGCTGAAATTTTTACCACAGATACCTTACTAATTTATGTGAATATCCTCTAGAGTTCAGGGTCTGAAACGTTACACAATTTTTTTTATAGAGAAAATGCCAAGGTGTCTCAGATGTAGCAGCGAAATCCCAAGACCTTGAGATCTGATACCATATGTTAAGAACCAAATATCAATATAGCATACAAAAACATCAGAAAAAGTACTCAATGCCTTGAAAAAGAGACAATTTCAGATAATAAGCCTCTTCAAGGGGGGAACCTCCTTTTACCCCACTTAAATGTTCAAGTGCAAGATGATTCCAAATGAAAATGTCTCCTTGGTATATATAGGAGACTAGGAGGTATAATTACAACTAATGAAATAAAGATGACATAAATAAAATAACATTACTAATGTAATATACCCCAATTAAGGAGTAATGAGCCAATATTAGTGATTAACATTTTCTGTTGTTGACATCACTTGTGTCCATTTGACATAAGAGATGAATTGAAGAAGTAGGTTGTTAGGCCTGTGAGCAGCTCTCCTAGGTGAGAGAATTTGTTGGGAAGTGAGTTCTCCTGGAGGGAGTCCCATTGAAACTAAATTACTCTGAGACTTCCAGTCCAGCTTGTTGCTGAATCCCAAGGTAAGGGAGGTGTAGTAGCTGATGGACTTGTATTAGTGAAGGTGTACCCCCCTGGGGTGGAGCAGGTGTGTGGGGAATGAGGGTATGTGGGTTGTGGAAGTAAGTGGCTCCTGGGATAAAAGAACCTTCCTGTTTTTTTATGCAACTTCCTTGTTGTCCTTGCCAAGCATGGAATTCCCTTTCCCGATGGAGTTTAGTCCCTTCTCAGGGGTAACCCACTGCTGAGCATGATGAGGAGCGTGGTCTATGGCTGGGAGGTTCATGGAATGTCTGCACACAGTTGATGTACTTCAATTGAAAGATAAGTACCCATTCCTATGTTCATTTACATGCTATGTATTTGTACATGCTAGGTTGATGAATATTGCCTGTATATGCTGTTATATTATGGGTTTTTCCTGTGAGTACTACATGTATGCTTTTATTGTTATGTTTTCATTAATATATGTATGAAAAAAATATGTTGTATGTTGTATGTTTATATTTATATGTATATGATAATTTTTGTTTCTATGAGTAACATGGCCCGACCTGGGTGGTCGAGGGTGTGAAAAAATGGTATCAGAGAAGAAAAACAATGATATCGTTATTTAGGTAGTTCTACCCAACAGGGGTTGGTGGTCAAGGATGTTACAAAATAGTATCAGAGCAGAAATAAAGGATACAATCGTTAGGTAGCACTACCTGGTAGGGGTTGGTGGTCGAGGACATTACAAAATGGTATCAGAGCGTGGTTTCAACACTGATCCTGGATGGGGCGTGTAAATGGTTAATGAATCAAAGGTTTCAGAGTGAATTATTGTCAAGAGGGATAAAATTCGAAGTTTAGAGCATTCCTGAGTGCTAGGAAGCCACCGTGTGAACACTTAGGTTGTGTTCAGAAGCCCAGGAAGTATAACGGTTCAAGAAAACCTATAGAGGAAGGATACCACTGCAACTGTGGTATTGGGCCACAAAGTTTATAATTGGACTGTAGGATCTATTTGGGCGAAGGAGGATCCTTCACAACTATCAGATCTGGGAAGATGAACATGGTGGATAAGCATCGAAGTCCTTCAGGACTTCATCGCTTCGGCTGTTTGAAGTTACTCATTGTAAAAAGGGAGAAAAAGCGTCAAAGCTCCAAAGTCTCGAAGTGGATCTACACTATAGATCCAGAGAAAAGTTCTTGATCGTTGGATCGATCAAAGACATATCAGAGCCGTTAAATCAAGCCAAGAGAAGAAGGTAAGGTGCAATGGAAAGAGCAGATCTCAATGGACAGATCTACGTAGGAATGGTTGGGAGTCGTAGATCTCATAACAATTCGTAAATTCGACAGTTCGGGAGAAATGGAGTGTGATAGAGCGAAGAATTTCGGAAGTCCCAAATTCTGAAGTCAATCCAAATCGTCTATTCCAAGGGATACTTGTCTAAATATTAAGAAGGTTCAAAGTTTCAGCAATATGGAAGAATGGTTTGTGGTTGCGTGGAAGGAAGGAAATCCCCGAAGTCCTGGAGCACCGAAGTAACGTCACCAGGGTGACATGGATCAATTCAACAATTCGACAGTTTGACAGCTTGGAGAAAATGCCGAAGGCAGGAAATCGCTGAAGTCCCGAACCACTGGGTATGACATGGAAAGATGATGTCACCTAGGGTGACATGGACCTACCTAGGTCTGCCACGTGTCACTACCTTAATTCATGAAAACTTTACTATGTGGACCCAGAAGGTTAAGAAGTTCAAAAGTTCAGCGTTTGAAAGACTTGAGGTGTACAAGTGTAAAATATTTCGAAGTCTCGGAGTTCCGAAGTCCCATAGCCCTAAAGTCCTGAAGTGACATGACTCGCTGACATCACTTGAGATGATGTGGAAACATGGGACTTGTGCCCCGTGTCAGTGGGTTAAGAACCTTTGTAATATAGAAATGTAGTTAGAACATGACACATGTCACCCTCCTGATTGGGCCGTGTGTTGGCTTTATGTGTCCTGCCACGTGGCACTCCGGGTGGTGGCACAAGGTAGTTAAACTTGGCGAAGAAGTTAGCTGGATCAGGCCCACATTAAATTTGATCGTGATCTATCAAGATCGATGGTCGGGTGGCATTGCAGAGATTGAAGATGCATGATAGATAATTCCACAAGGCGGTCCCACAATCCAAACCACGGTTTCCCAGAAGGGGTATGTGTCAGCATGGAGACAACTACGAAACGATCAACGGGTTACTCCAAAATTGCCGACCCATGTCCTTGCAATTTGAAAAATATAAATTTTGATGTGACATTTTTAGTATTTATTAGTTCAAGAACAGAGACCATGGGCCTCAGTGGACGTGTGGCACTTGATCCCAAGGTATAGAGACTTGGTACTCCAAAGGAATTCTGTTGCAGTTGCATTGAGTCGAGAACTCATGGAGGTTGGAGTTAATCTTGACCGTTGATCAGGAGAAGGTACATGGCAACCGATACCATTGTCCGAAGACTAGGCACTCCAGAAGGTTGGAGAGTATGAACAACCCAGAACTTCTGAAGCTCAGATTTTCGTAATAAATCCAAACCGTTGGTTGTTGAGGAAACCATGGACCGTTTATCCACCCCACTTCACGACATTCATCAATTTGGTGTTCGGTAGAAATAAGGCGCGAAGTAGAAAGAGCTTCTGAAGCTGAAGTTCCGGAGCCCCGAATTTCTCAAGACTCTGGATAAGAACCTATCCGATAGCACTGGGTCACAGCCTGTGGTCACATGAAATTGAGGGAGGAAGAGAAAGGGATAGTGACCGAAAACTGTGTTAAATAAGGGAAAATGGGTTAGGAAGGAAGCCCATGGGTTTCATCTGGTTCGAACCTGCATCAAAAGAGGTACTGAAGACCTGAGAACTTTTGATAGGGTCCAACAAATATCTGAGAGGCATTAGCTTAGAGAAAAGAGATCGTTGCACAAGAAGTTCATTAGAGAAAAAACACAAGTTTTAAAGGATCATATATTTCTACTCAAGGCTTAGAATTGAGCAAGGAAGCCATCATTGGAAAGGTATTGTCAATATGATTACAGGTATTCATCCATATTTTAGGAGTGAACAACTTAGATTGCAAGAAGTCAGAATGAATATTTTGGGTGACCATAAAAAGGAAACATTGTGCATATAATACCAAAATGGTATATCATGGTTCTAGCTAACAAAAATTTGTTGTACGCCCATTTTTAGATGTAATGGTTACATTTAAAACAGAAAAAAGTGCTAAATAATGTTAAGATAAAGAAGTAAATAGTGGGAATATCTAATCTACACAGATTGATATATATCAGAATGCTAATATTTTGATAAATAAGGACGAGATGTATGCATGGAGAAAGTGACAATATCTCCAAGGAATAGTCCTACAGATTGGATATAGCACCTTCATTATTACTATCAGAATGCACAGTGGAAGCATGGCATGAAGGTCATCAAATATGGCATGATAGAAGTTGAATATGCATGTCAGAAGACTAAATCAAATTTCTTCGAGAAATAATTTGGTGTTAACTATCCAAGGTTACTTAGAGAACATGACTGTAATTATAATTGGGTCATGCATGAGCTGGATCAGAGTAATCCAAATAATAATGGACTTATGAAAACTAATATCAACATAATAAGTGGTGGAAAGTATGCAAAGTAGACAAGGAAAAACTCCTGGATGGAGTCAAGTCCATGAACATCCTAAGATAATGGAAGAAGAAATCATCATATAGATATCAAGCTAATAGGAATGCATGTCAACACTCCAGGAAGGAAAGCTAGAATAATAGAGGATTGTTGATGCACTCCAAAGATGTGAAGGTATTTCCATAAGAGCACAGAGATATCAAGTCAGGAATAATTTAAAAGTGAAGTGACTTCTAAAGAGAAATCAATAAGGAACCAAGAAGAAGAAAATAGTTCTAAGCATGGTTTTGAATGTAGAGGAGATGGTGCTTGACAAGAAGTCATCTTAAGTGACATAGAGCCATGAGTGACAACCCAAACGTTTGGAGGTATCACTTGAAGCTATGATGGTAAGGTGAAAGAAGGACTTTCATTTAATTCTATGCAACTAGAAAAGGGGGCATATGTTCATCCTTACAATATGCTAGAGATTGGATAGGTAAGTCAAGTTTGAAGCTAGTTGGGATAGATGGATCTAGAAAATAGATAAAAGTTGAAGGTTAATTTCAACATTAGTAATTGGCTGGAAATGCAAAGGCAACCAAGAGTGATTTGGCTAGAAAGTGCTTAGGACAAAAATAGTCATGTACAATGACTACAACGAGAGCATAAGAAAATTAAGGAATCTAGGAAGAATTGAAGACTTCTGGGATCAACAAGGAAAAATTGCACATGGGAAAGAAGTTGCTGAAATTGTGGTAGCAACAATTGAGGTAGGGTTGGTTGAAAAACCATAAGCAGAAAAATAATTCTTTCATGTTGGAAGTGTTGATGATGATGTTGCTACATATGGAAGGAAGCAACAAAAACTTGAAGGTTGGTTAGGTTTGATAAAAGAAGCATGAAATTTTCTACTGCCATCAGCCATACATGTAACATCAAATTTATTAATGAAACTCATGCATGCATGAGTCTTTATTACTCTTATTGCATAATTGTTGAAGGGAATTTAGGTAAGAATTTCCTCAACCAGAGTTATTTTATAAAATCACATGATTATATTATTTGAATGCATACCACTAGATGTGGTAAAGGCTGGAGGCCTGTATTAATTCAAATCTTTTTAACTTCTGAATGCACACACTGATGTAGTAGAATGTCATGTTAATTTGGTTGTGGGGTAATAACCAAAGAATTAAAAGATAAGAAATTGTTATAGGAATGAATGCCAGTAAGATAGTCATGTATGAGACCAGGACATGGTTGGATATGTAAAGGTATGGATATGAAAAGTTTATGAGCCACATAGGTACTAAAATATTCATACCTTTAAATAAAACTTGGACTACAACCTTTTTGCTAACACTAATGAATACCACAAAATTATATTCCTGGTGTAGTGTTCGGGTTGAAAAGGAAGACATCCAATTAATTGGGAAGACAATAGGAAGTCTGTGGAGAATGTGTCAACACATTGGCCATAATTCCAACTTATGGATGGTGAGATACATGACTAAGCTAAAGAGCATTATGTAATTCAATGCAAGGTGCACTGAATAAGTATGCATTGAGAATTGCACACATGCATAGTAAGTGATAGAATTGTATACTAAATGCAATGGTTGAATGTGTTTCGTAAGTACATGCATATATATTATTGCATGGAAATAATTGTTACTAACAACTGAAATGTTGTTAACTCATCAAGTTGAGGACATTTCAAGGAGGTGTAGATATTGCAATAGTAAAGTTGCAAGTCAAGTAGTCACATGAGCATTGACTACATGCAATTTTCTTGTTCAGAAAAAGAAGTAATGAACTTACATATATTACTGTGAACATGCATACACATAGAATGATGAGTCATTCTATTTTATTAAATTGTTGGGTAATTGTGATTGAATTGCTAGGTGCAGGAAATTCTAAGATCATTTCATAAGATTTTGTACATATTGCAATTGAATTATGATGTACAATACTGACAATTTTTTGGCTGTATGCAAGATGAAGGATTGCAGGAAAAATGGTATGTAGTTGGTGCTTGTGGAAAACCACAAGGAAGGCTACATTCATAATATGGCAACAACCAAGAAGAATTATGAAATAGAATTTCATGTTTTGGGGGAAAATTTGAATTCCCTTTTGAACTAAGTTTGAGTTCCTAAATGAATTCTTTTATGTTCTCTCATGATAACTTCATGTGGGCGATGCAGATGAGATGATGTTGATTAAAGTTAGAATGTTGATTACAAAGAGTATCCTGGGGAAGATGCTGATTAGAAATATCTGAGGGCAACTAGAGCTCCTAGAGCCACGATGCTCTGAGACTTTCGGTCTAGCATGTTGCTGAAGCCCAAGGAAAGGGAGGTGTAGCAGTCAATGGATTGTGTGACAGTGAAGGTGTACACTCCTGGGGTGGGACATGCATGTGGGGAAGAGAGACTGTTGGTTGGAGTGTTGTTGGGGTTTGGTACCTTGGCCTAGACCATGTTGATATGGAAGTCTTCTCAATCAAAAGATACGTATCAATTATCTATTCATTGTATACTATGTATCTCGTATATAAGTTATAATGTTATTAGAATTACATGTATATATATTGCATGTATGTTATAATGTTGCTTCTGAATGAATAGGTGTATGAGAAGAGTGTTTATGTCTGTGGAGTCATAGCCTTGCTGAGAGTTTATCAATAGTGATATCTAAGGTTGGGTGGAACATCATGTATCTACAACGAGTCGATGCTTTCAATGAGGTTTAATTGAAGCATGTAACAAGGAACAATGAGTTGAATGCTTTCTTGAAGCAACTCTATAGAATAGAGAAATTGAGTTTCAACTACAATATGAACACCATAATTGGTTCTTGAAAGTAGAGCAACTGGTGGATAATAGGCTTCCAATAGCTAAAGCTTGGATCTTTTTGAAGACTTTTTGAATTATATATGTATAAACAAGTTTCACCGAGGACAGTGCAAAAAAAGTGGAGGGGATTGTAATATCCCCCAGTAGAGCCCCAATTGTAATTATGAATTGTAAACATGTTTGTTAGGCTAGTGAGATGAGTTATAATAAGCTAGGAGGCTTATGTGATTATTAGGCTAGAGAGACTAGGATGCTAAGGCCAAGAGCCTATTTTGTATATGTAATTATGGAAATCATTAATAAAAATTATGCATCACTACGTGTAGACCCTGCACGAAGAAATATTTATGGGGGACTAAGCTCCACTAGGTGGGGAAGGGGCTAAGTGTCTAGGAATAAGGGCTAAGCTAGAGGGCTTACCTCTAAAGGAATACTATTATATTATTATTTCCTAAAGGTTAAGGGTTGAAAAAATTTGTGTTGTCCTAAGTTCCTAGGGGAAAGGGGGATGAATGTTAAGTGGAGTTCATGTAGCTTTAGGGAGACATGTGTCAAACTGGGTGCATGCAATTTTAAGTGGGAAATTCAGCTCGTTGTCGGATGATATCATTCACGAGTCTCATGATTTTGATGACAGTCACGATCCTTCACCATTCGGTATGCACTCTCACGAGGTTAGTCACCCTGGATGTCCACCATAATCCCCACTGATGCACACACCATTGTAACATGCATATATTGGAGTTATCCTACGTATTTCCTGTGAAGCCCAATGCACCTATATTGTGCATGAGCCCATGTTGTGACTTAGCGGTTGGCTGTTGCTGCCAATGCAGTGCCTTGGCTGAGATTGGCTTGCTTCCATATCCTATGTCCTCACCCATTTTCTGTTGTTAACATCACCTGTAACATACCCAACCACCGACATGACGAGTACGCTACCTACAAGCCCACCTTCAGACTTATTTCTCTTACGTATACCTTATTTAGTCATTAAGGATGAATAAGATAACATATTTAACAACATCCACAACAATATCCAGCAAGCATGCATAATCTAAAGATTACGTTAAGCAATAATTAAATATACATAGCGGAAATACATTCATACACATGTAGATGATAATTAAATTACACAACAGAAATACATTCATACACATGTAGATGATATCATGACAGAGAGAACTTATCTTTATGAAAGATGACATCGACTAGCTGCAGACCAAGGACGTTCCACCCAACCGTAGACACTGCTGCTCCAAATCTCAACAACAATGTCACCCCCAAGCTAGGGATATGAATCCACAAGGACGGTTCCAGAGTGTACTTGAGTTCCCAAACCATTCAGCTCTCAATCTCTAAAAGGTTTCCCAACACCCACAACAATCCAAGTACCCAACTCTCTTCTACCTGGCCTGTGCCACTCGAGAGAATGGACCTCCACCCTTCTCTACCACGCAGTCCCTCAGGTAGTCCTTCTCCTTCTTGTCAGGGATTCTAGCACAGTTGGTCCAGAATCTCAATGTTGGAACTCTCAGGACTCATAGTTGTGAGAAAAACAGGGCACATGCCAATGCATTTCATACATGTAGGCCTAGGTCACGGCTGGATCACACCCGTAACCACTACAACCAACTATCTCGTGGCTAATTCTTCAACAGCTCTGTTTCCTTTCGTTTTGCCAACCAAGACGCAGGTGAGGATGGGTCGATGAATGGGTTAGGGAGTGCATGGGAGTGTGTGATGGAAGAATGAGTGAGTGAATGAGAAATCAATGACCAAGTCACCAGTCCAACCCCCCCATCAGACTAGAGGTGGGTTTAAGTAACCTCGTGGGGAAAACAAGAACCTCCTATCCTTCCCCAAGAAGTTCATGTAGCCGATCCCCTCCCTTAGACAAAAAGGGTAATAAGAAAATCAGAATAACACTTAGTCCCTCAAGCTCCCTCTCTTTTGGAATCATACCCCACTATAACTCTAGTCCCTATCTGTCTAACAACCAACGATGTGTTTATTATTATTAATGATTAAAACATTACATTTCTTGGGCATACTGGCCCTTCAATAATTGCCTGGCCACTCTGGCCTCTTAGCATTGTAGAAATATATTGTTTAAAATGGGGGTTCAAAACCTGGGGTGTTACATCCCCTCCCCCTTATTTTGGCACTGTCCTCAGTGCATATACAAAACATATATCAAAATCTCAATTTTTTTCAAAAAGATGTGGGTACTCTGCCTGCATGGAATCTTCATGCTCTCAGGTAGCTTCTTTAGGACCGTAGCAGGTCCACTGAACTTTTACCAGTTAAATAACTCGATTATGGAGAATTTTGACTTCTCTGTCCAATACCTGCACCGACTGAACCTGAAAGTCTCCCTTCATCTCTACCTGAATCAGATGCCAATCAATAACATGGTTAGGATCATGTACATATTTATTTAGTGAAGATACATGAAATACATTATGCACATTCATGGAAGTAGGAAATGCAAGCATGTATGCAACTGACCCTATTTTGTCCAATATTTCAAATGGACCACAAAATCTGGCTACCATCTTTGTACAACTACCCAATTTCAAAGAGCTTTTCTTGGGATTTAGTTTCAAAAGTATATGCTCCCCTACTTTAAATTCTCTAACTGTCCCATTCTTATCTGCATCAACTTTTTGTCTATCCTGAGCTGCCTTTAAATTCTGCTTAATCTTGACCACCTGGTCTTCCATGTCCTTGAGAAACTTTGGCCCAAGTACCACCCTATCTGCTGGGTTGTCCTAGCTCACTAGAGTATTGCATTTCCTACCATACAAGGCTTCAAATGGGTTCATTCTCAATGAAGCTTGATACCCATTGTTATATGCAAACTCACCCAAGTGTAAGTAATCTTCCCACTTAGATGGCTTATCCATCACATACATTCTCAACATGTCTTAAATTATTCGATTGACCCTCTCTGTTTGCCCATCTTTCTGGGGATGATATGCTGTGCTAAAGTTTAGATTTGTGCCAAATCATTTAAACAATACCCTCCATAAATTGGAGGTAAAATTCATATCTCTGTCTGAGATGATTGTCCTAGGTATCCCATGAAACCTAACAATTTCCTTCATGAAAATCTCTGCAATACTAGCTATTGTATGCATTGTCTTCACATGAACAAAATGAGCAACGCTTGTTAATTTGTCAACTACCACCATGATTGAATCGTGTTGCTTGTACGTTCTGGGTAATCTTATGATGAAATCCATGGTGATCACTTCCCATTTATTCTCTGGGATTGACAATGGTTGCAGCAAACCCACTGGGTGCCTATGCTCAGCCTTCACCTTCTGACATTCCATACATCGAGCGATGTAATCAGAAACATCATTCTTCATTCCTAGCCAAAAGAACTGGCTTCTTACTGCTGTAATTGTTTTCTGGTAACCTAGATG
>JZKD02S1995321.1:2364-14358 GCA_000966675.3 Picea glauca
TTATGCTTTTCATTGCAAACCCTATCTTTTCTCAAGACATGGTGTGCGATGTTGATCTTGAATTGAATAATGGCACTGATACTTTTCCTCTACCATCTTGTCTTGATGATATCTCTTGTGAAGATGCAAGATTCCCTCCATTAAAAGATCACTAGAGCATCCTCTTTACTGCACTGTTGGCACTCTAGTTTACTCGTTACTTCTTCTTCAAGAAGTAAGAAGCATCGTTATTATAGCAAACTTGTCGCAACATCCGTCAAATGCAACATATTTATAGATTTTGTAACGTCGCAATTCCGACGCAAAAAAGTCCTAAGTGACCGTTGGTATTTTGACTTGGTGAACATATTAAAGTGACCGATGGAGGGGAAACCCTAGTTTCCAAAACTTCGCAATTGTGACATACCTTTTCACAAACGTGGCAAGAGAGACGTTCCATGTGGAAAGCGTGGCAAGAGAGACGTTCCAGTGGAAAATGTGGCAAGAGCGACGTTAACGTGGCAATTGCGACATACATCTTCACAAACGTGGCAAGAGAGAAATTCCAGTGGAAAACGTGGCAAGAATGACGTTCCAGTGGAAAATGTGGCAAGAGTGATGTTAACGTGGAAATTGTGACATACATCTTCACAAATGTGGCAAGAGAGACGTTCCAGTGGAAAACCTGGCAAGAGCGACGTTCTAGTAGAAAACGTGGCAAGAGAGACGTTAACGTGGCAAGAGCGACGTTAACGTGGAAAGATCGACGTTAACGTGGCAAGAGAGACGTCAACGTGGCAAGACAGATGTTATTGGGAAACATGATTTTAGTTTTTTTTAATTTCCTCTATTTTTCGACAATATGGACAATTTTGTCCATAGCGCCGCAAAGAAAACGTCGAAATTTTTACAATATGTAGTAGTGTGCCATGAAACCAATAGTATTGTTAGAGATTGTGTAATTAGTCTACTTGTTCCAGGTAGATAGAATGATGTGATTAATATATGTGCTAATGCGCCAAATATTATTGATGATGCTTGATTGATTAGAGTACTTTCATTATAGTTTTCGTTTAATGTGTGATAGTGCTAGATGAATTCAAGAAACGTTGAATTTGAATATGATTGAGGGTTGTAGTCCCCTTTTTACTTTGTTCTCGGGTTCCTTGCGTGCTTGTCACGACGTGGCGACAATATTCCTTGAACTAGGATCCTTGCACACGTAGATCGATAAGCGCATAGGAGGCATGGCTTGGGTCATGTTCTTCCTGTTGAGGGTGTTGTAGTTTATTATAATTAATTTTGGTACTTGGTTGTAAAAATGTTTAATCGAATTGGTTTTTCTCACTCTAAGGGTTCTAGATACTTGTGTTATTAATTTTTGTTGCTTTGGGTTGATTTGATGTCTGTCCTTAGCTTAGTAGGCTTGGACTGTTTATGTCGGGTGGAATGTAGACACCTCCTTGTTCCCCAGAATAGTCACCATCCCTGAGACCTTAAATGGTCAAAATCGATGGGAACCTAGGCTTGAGCATTGCTTATGTGTCCTGGAGTTCTTAACCATTGCAGGGTAGGACGGGTGGTTAGCCATTTTTATTCTTGTTGGTTGAATGTCGAACTTTTCTTACTATTGATTGATGTGTTTCTATGTTGGGTCGTCATATCATTGTTGTGTGAGTTTCTTTCGTCAAGAATGTCATCGTGTTACAACATTGAGTATGATGTATTTATTATCCTTCTACACACGCATGCACAAAAAAAAAAATTGCACTTGTTATGAGAAACTTGTTGTCGCAACGAATGTTAGGTTGTCACATGTGGTATCAGAGCCCGTTCAACCCTGTGACTGTGGATCGACATGATTTCCACTGCAGTCAACACGTGAGTATTAACCCTTTCGTTAAGTAAAAACCTTAAGGTGTCCTCGTGGAGATCGCATTTAGAGGGAACCCCTGAGGGTCCAGAATGCGCAACAACTAGTACCGATAACATCCTCGTATATTTCAGGAGAGATGAGTTCTAGCATCCATGAGTGTCACGGATGGTGGTGTCATTGAGTCGTAGTGGTAGAGCAAGGTGTGTGCTTCACACTTCACGTTTACAACCTCTAGCATGAAGGTCCACAGGGTGGTATTTCCATTGAACGAGAGGGCTCTTTTATGGCGGAAGACGCTGCTTCCCCTTTTGAACCAGGCCATCGATGATGTGTCATGGGAATTGTTTGAGGGACGATTCTAGGAAGGGTATCTTTTGAGGAATTCGATGAGCATCATCTCAACGAGTTCGACGCCTTGCGATGAGGTAGGCATACGGTGCCCGAGTACGAGACCCATTTTGGAGTTGTTTCATCTACTCCACACCCTTACCAAGAAACTTAAGGTTAACAAGTTTGTGGTGACCTTAGCATTAGGATTCATCTTCTACTTTGGGTACCAGGATTGTTGGATCAAAGAAGGTGTGTGGGGTGTGGGGAGCCACATCACCAACATTATTTCCTAGAGGAAGGGGCCGGAGCATATGGATCAGCCAGACCCACTACCGTAGGAGACATGGGCAAGGCCCATCAGATTCATGCAGCGGTGAATAACCGCCAGGGAGAGCATCAGTCGACTGTGCTCGATATGACAGGTACCATCACTGACCAGACCCTTAGTATTTTGATAGATCCTGGTGCTACTGAAAGTTTTATTTCTAGTGCAGTGCTAAAAAGGATTAAGGTAAAGGAAGTCGAACAGGATGAGTTTATCTTCATAGAGTTGGCCTCGAGAGCCAAACAAAAGTTTGGAGGAAAGGTTACAGGCTGTATCCTTAACCTGGGAGAGTTTGTCACAAGGGCCAACCTATACGTCACGATCCTAGGATCTTATGATCTCATGATTGGTATGGATTGGTTGGAATTGCATGAGGTGATACTCAACTGTAATATGAAATGGTTGAGCTTGGTCGATGACAAGGGACAAAGACGTGTGATTGTAGGATGAAACCAGGGAGTTTTCCCTGAGGTTCATATCTTCCTTGCAACTTATAAAGAGCATGCGCAAGGGGTGAAAACTTTATATGATCCTTGCATTAAACGAGAAGGGAGTGGTGGAAGGTCTAGAACACCTTTCAGTGGTGAGAAAGTTTGTGGAAGTATTTCCAGAGGAGTTACCTGGGATGCTACCAGAGAGGGAATTGGAGTTACTATAGACCTAAAACCGGGGACTGAACTGATAGAAAGAATGCCTTATTGGATGTCGACCCTAGAGTAACAAGAGTTGAAAATGTAACTGAAGGAGTTGCTAGACCTGGGACTGATACATCCTAGTGTCTCACCATGGGGTGCACCTGTTATTTTCATATGAAAGAAGGATGGATCATGGAGGCTCTGCATTGACTACCATCAATTGAACAAGGCCATGATCAAGAATCAATATATGTTGCCAAGAATTGATGATCTGTTCGATCAAATGAAGGGTACGAAGGTGTTCTCCAAGATCAATTTGTGATCAGGGTATCACCAATTACGGATCAAGAAAGATGATGTCCCTAAGACCACCTTTAGGATGAGATTTGGACATTGCGAGTTTACTGTTTTACTGTTTGGACTGAAAAATGCCATAGGGGTATTTATGAGTTTGATGAATGGGGTGTTCCGTGAGTACTTGGACAATTTCGTCCAAGTATTCATTGATGATATTTTTATTTACTCTCAGATGATGGAGAAGCATGGTGAGTACTTGCGCTTCGTACTACATTGTTTGTGAGAGCAGAAATTGTATGGGAAGTTGTCCAAATGCTCATTTTATCAATCGAAGATCCACTACTTAGGGAATGTCATGTCTGGCAAAGGCATCACCATGGATCCAACCAAGGTTGAGGCTATCATGGAATGGCCTGCGCCAATGAATGTCCCAGAAGTGCGTAGCTTCATGGGTTTAGCAGGATACTATCGACGGTTCATCAAGGGATTTTCAAAGATAGCAAATCCGATCACGTAATTGCAGAAGAAAAACAAGAAGTTTGTTTGGACCAAGAAATGCGTGGAAGCATTTCAGAGGCTCAAGGATTTGCTGACAATAGGAACAATACTAAAGGTCCCTAACATGGATGCAGACTTATTGGTATGCACGGATGCATCCAAGGAAGTCTTAGGTGGAGTCTTGATGCAAGATGGACAATTGATCGCTTACATGTCGAGGAAACTGAGAAGGCATGAGGAGAACTATGTGATGCATGATTTGGAGTTGTTATCCATCGTATATGCCATGAAGGTTTGGAGATACTACCTTGTCAAACGAAAATTTGAACTAAGGACTGACCATTGTGGAATACAACACATCTTTGCTCCGCGCGAGAACGACGTTGGTCAAAATTGCTTAGCGAGTACGACTTTGAGATTACATTTGGTTGGCTAAAGCGTATCCCTTACAGTAATCGTAGTGTGAGTGTTTAAGGCATGAACCAAACCATAAAATCATTGATTATGCCTCTGCAACTGTTTTTAAAAATCACCTAAACTTTCCCCTGCCATCCGTATCAAGTTGTAACCCTTCGCTATGCAAAAAAAAAAAAAATTGATTAAGATTCTTATTACATTTACCTCTACAAAGACCATGACACACGGCTGTGAAAGGATTTTTATGACGCAGCCAAAAAAAATTCTGAGTTGACTCCTGGTTCTGAGAGTTCTCATTCTATATTTGCCAATTTGATTGCATGCACTCCCAGTTGTCTCTTTGCTAATTTTATGCTTTACTTGGCATAGTGGTTGGGCCACAAGTTTTATTTGTGCTTGATAATTTATAGAATGTACTGTTTTTGTAATTTATTGTATTTACCATTGTAACGATATGGGAATAATAAATAAAGCGTAATTGTGATTGTTATGAATAACTTAAGTGTTATTATGATTTGTAAGGAGATTGCTACTCTAATATATTAATATGGTAATATGTAAATATAAGGCCATTGTAATAGATTGTTCTTGCAATATAAAGTAGAATGGAATGTTAGTGTTATAAAAAGGGTAATGTTATCGTTAGTGTAATGCAATGTTATCGTAACCTAAAAAGGTAAGTAAGGATATTGTTATTTTAGTGAAAATGTTACTAAAATTTATTGTTATGAATAACATAAATTGGTATAGTAAGGAGTAAATGTATTATGACTGTAAATTATATTGTTATTGGAAGGGTAACGTCATTGTCATTATTGTTTCTGAAATATGTAAGAGTAATGGTTTCCAATATAATATAGAGTGAAATGTTAGTGTTAGTAATGTCATTGTTATTCTATTTGCAATGTTATTGTAATGTAAGTTTAGTTTAATTTATCATTTGAAACATGTAAATGTAATGTCCTTGCAATTTGGAAAAATGCCATGTTAGCATTTGATAACATAAGAAATGTAAGATCACTGTTATTTGATTTTGTTATTGTAGTATAAAAATAATGATATGGTTAATTTATTGTAAGGACATTTTAATTTATTTGATGTTGACAACACATAAAAGGTAAGGTCCTTAAGACAAAGTCCAATAAATTATTATGATTTAGTAAATGGGGAAATTAGAAATTATTTATATGTACTTATTTTTACGGTTGGGTTGGTAACTTGTCGACTAACGGAAACTATACAAAGTGATTGACCTATACTTGTTGCCAAATGAGTCGTAGGTAATGTTGAGTCTTAACTAATGGTTGGTTATTGTCGGTGTCCTTATGACTTGCGCCTTCCATAGAGGACATGGTCATTCATTAACTTTTGTTGTACTTGGTTGTAAACAATTTATTGCTTGGTCTGCTTGTGTCGGGTGGGATGTAGACACGTCCATGTTCCTCAGAACAGTCGCCAGCCCTGGGACCTTAAATGGTTAAAATCAATGGGAAACTGGGCTTGAGTGCTTCTTATGTGTATTGGAGGTCCTAACCATTGTAGGGTAGGACGAGAAGGTAGACAATCTTATTATTTTGTCGGTTGATTGTTGTTCATTGATGGCAGATGTTGATGTGCGTCTTAGATGCTTATGTTGATATTGTAGTTGTATGTGTCATGATTCGTCGTCATGTGGCGATGCAGAGTATAATGTCTTGTTACCCTTGTACACACACACAAAAAAAATAAAAAAAATTCACTTGTTATAAGACGTTGTCATCGTAACGAGGAGGATCATTACATATGGTATTAGAGCCAAGTTCGACCCATGACTTGCGATTCGCTACATCTTTCATTGACATGATTTGATGATAATGTTGCTAATCGAGTTGATTGTGTGCATGCAGGTAATCATGGTTAGAGGACGTCGTGGAGGCAGATGACGGGGTGCTAGGGGGGGAGGCATGACGCCTTCAGTAGCATCCAGAGCTGAGGGGTCTAACCCCCAGGGAGACAAGAAGGTTCTCGGGCAGGAGCATATCGCAGTTGGCGTTGTAATCGAAATGATGATATCCTTTCAGCACATGTCCGAGGGGATGATCAATCATTTGAACAGACATGAGGCTAGGGTGTTGGCACCCACTGAGGTTCCACCGCGTGCACCAGCCATTACTGGTAGCATTCAACGTGAACTCGAGAAAGTCAAATTTCCCGAGTTCTTTGGTGCCTCAGACGACGTAGCCACCAAGTCATGGTTGGAGAACATGGAAATGTTCTTCGCACTTCACCATTATATATCCAACATGAAGGTTTTCATGGTGGTCTTTCAACTAAAGGGGAGTGCTCTTCTATGGTGGAAGACGCTCCTACCACAACTGAACATGGTCGTCAAAGACGTGTCATGGGAACTGTTCGAGGAACGGTTCTGAGAGAGGTACCTTTCAGAGGAATTCATTGAGAGTCAGCTCAATGAGTTCAACGCCTTATGACAGAGAGGTCATATGGTGCTCGAGTACAAGGCACATTTTATGGAGATGCTCCGATATGCTCCATTCCTTAACACTGAAAAAATTAAGGTCAACAGGTTCATGTTCGGCCTTAACGATAAACTACATGCAAAGGTTGGGATTTTGATGCCTCAAACCTTGCATGATGCCATCCAGAAGGCCCTCATAGCAGAGGAGGAGCTTATCAGTGGGGGTCAGACCAGGATTCCAGCGAGACCAGTAGGGCAGGTTTCATATGGAGCATAACAACACCAGACACCAGCGAGACATACATCGGGATATTGTGGCTTGCAGAGGGGACCCAATTTCACTACACCTCAGCGACCGCCGCCTCAACATCGGACACCTTATTGGGGACCACCAAATCATCAGCAACGTCACCCGCAGTAGCAGCAGTTTAGGCCTATTCAGCAGAACAAACTAGGGTTCCAGGCCGGTGGGACGTCATCTTCTACTTCGGGTACCAAGACTACTGGGTTGAAGAAGGGGTGTTGGACGTGTGAGGAGCCACACTACCGGCGCGATTGTCCTATGGAGAGGACCCGAGCGTCTGGATCAGCAAGACCCACTACCATGGGAGATATGGGAAAGGCCCATCGGATACACACAATAGTGAATAACCTCCAGGAAGAGCAGCAGTCGACTGTGCTCGAGACGACAGGTATTGTCGCTGACTAGACCCTTAGTATTTTGATAGACCCAGGTGCTATTCAGAGTTTCATTTCTGGTGCAACGCTAAAAAGGATTAAGGTAAAGGTAGTTGAAAAGGACGAGTTTAGCTTCATGGAGATGGCCTTGGGAGCCAAACAAAAGTTTGGAGGAAAGGTTACAGTATGTGCCCTTAACCTGGGAGAGTTTGTCATGAGGGCCAACTTGTATGTCATGATCTTAGGATCTTATGATGTCATAATTGGTATGGATTGGTTGTAATTGCATGAGGCGATACTCAACTGTAAGAAAAAATGGTTGAGCTTGATCGATGATGAGGGACAAAGATGTGTGATTGTAGGACGGAACCAGGGAGTTTCCCTGAGGTTCATCTCTTCCTTACAGTTACATAAGAGTATGCAAAAGGGGTGAAAGATTTATGTGATCCTTGCGTTAAACGAGAAGGGTGTAGCGGAAGGTCTTGAGAACCTTCCGGTGGTGAGAGAGTTTGTGGACATGTTTCCGGAGGAGTTACCTAGGATGTTTTCGGAGAGGGAATTGGATTTTACCATAGACCTAAAACTGGGGACTGAACCGATAGCAAGGATGCCTTATCAGATGTCGACCCCAGAGCTACAAGAGTTGAAAATGAAACTAAAGGTGTTGTTGGACCTGGCATTGATACATCCTAGTGTGTCACCATGGGGTGCACATGTTATTTTCGTACGAAAGAAGGACGGATCATGGAGGCTTTGCATTGACTACCATCAACTGAATAAGGCCACGATCAAGAATCAATATCCCTTGCCGAGAATTGATGATCTGTTCAATCAAATGAAGGGTGGGACGGTGTTATCCAAGATTGATTTGTGATTAGGGTATCTCTAGTTGCAAATCAAAGAGGATGATGTCCCTAAGACCTCCTTTAAGACGAGGTTTGGACATTACGAGTTTACTATTTTACCGTTTGGATTGAGAAACACCCTAGGAGTATTTATGAGTTTGATGAACAGGGTGTTCTGCGAGTACCTGGAAAAGTTCATCCAAGTGTTCATTGATGATAGTTTGATTTACTCTCATACAAAAGAGGAGCATGAAGAGCACTTGCGCTTGGTACTACAGTGTCTGCGAGAGCACAAATTGTATGGGAAATTGTCCAAATGCTCTTTTTATCAATCAAAAATTCACTACTTAGGGCATGTCATCTCCGACGAAGGTATCATCATGGATCCAACCAAGGTTGAGGCTATTATGGAATGTCCTGTACCGATGAATGTCACAGAAGTGTGTATCTTTATGGGTTTAGTAGGATACTATCGATGTTTTGTCGAGGGATTTTCTAAGATAGCAAATCCGACCACGGAATTGCAGAAGAAAAGAAAGAATTTAGTTTGGACCGAGAAAAGCGTGGAAGCATTTCAGAGGATTAAGGAGTTGTTAACAACAACGTAGATACTAAAGGTCCCTGACATGGATGCGAACTTCTTGGTATGCATTGACGCATCCAAGGAAGGTTTAGGCGGAGTCTTGATGCAAGACGGATGAGTGATTTCTTACATTTTAAGGAAACTGAGAAGGTATGAGGAGAACTACGTGACGCACGATTTGGAGTTATTAGCCATCGTATATGCCTTGAAGGTTTGGAGACACTACCTTGTTGGACGAAAATTTGAACTAAAGACTGATCATTGTGGACTACAACACATTTTTATGCAAAGCGACATGAATGCGCGACAACATCATTGGTCGAAATTGCTTAATGAGTACGAATTTGAGATTACTTACATAAAGGGAACAATGAACCGAGTGGCGAATGCTTTGAGTCAAAGACCACACATCTTTTCATTGTTGCCTCTTCAGATGAATCTACATGAGAAGATTCTCACTTTATAGCATGATGATGACTGGTACAAAGAGGTCGAGGGTTTTATCGAACAAAACACAATGATGGTACCACAATATGAGGGATTTTCATTTGATAGCGATGGGTTATTGAGGTTTAAAAGTCAGATTTACATAGCACCAAATGACGAGTTGAGGATGTTGATCCTGAGCAAGGCTCATAGACAAGTTTACATGGCTCACCCGTGAGTCACGAAGATGAGGGCAGACCTTAAACCCTTATTTTTCTGGAAGGGAATGAAGGCCGACATAGTCAAATATGTGGCTAGATGTCTAGAATGTCAGTAGATAAAGGTTGAACATAGACACCCAGATGGATTACTACAACCACATGCCACTCCGAAATCGAAATGGGAAGTTATTTCGATGGATTTTATTGTTGGATTGCCACTGACGGTAAGGAGACATGACTCGATTTTTGCAGTAGTAGACACTCTAACGAAGAGTGCTCACTTTATTCCTATGTGTACGATGTATCAGGCACCTGACATAGATAGAGTTTTCATCAGTGAGAATGTAAGGCTGCATGGCATGCCTAAAAATATTATATCCAATCGCGGATCGATGTTTACTCGACGATTTTGGATGATTTTCCAAGATGCCTTGGGAACCCAACTTAACTTCAGTACTGGGTATCACCCAGAGACTGACGAATAGACCGACCGAACAAACCAAACCTTGGAGGACATGTTGTGCAAGTATGTGATGGACCAACAAAAGCATTGGGAATAATTATTTCCACTAGTGGAGTTCGCTTACAACAATAATTACCATAGCACCATTAAGATTGCGCCTTTCAAGTTTCTTTATGGATGACCATGTCAGATGCCCTTGAGTTGGGATCAGCTTAAGGATAGGGTCTTAGCGGGACCAGAAGTGATCCAAGAAATGGAAGAGAAAATGAAAACCATAAGACAAAGGATTAAAGAAGAGTTATGCCGATGCGCACCGAGTCGACCGTAGTTACAAAGTTAGCGATCGAGTCTTCTTGCGGGTCAAACCGCATAAGAGTTTGATCAAGTTTGGAAAAGGAGATAAAATCTATCCTAGGTTCGTGGAACCTTTCAATATTGTGGAAATAAAGGGGCATGTGGCCTATCGACTAGCCTTGCCTGATTCCTTGAGGCGTATGCATGATGTTTTTCATGTATCTGTTTTGAGAGATTATATTAGTGATCCTACGCATGTTATTGACATGAGTTCCTTACAGGTATAAAATGAGGGAGCGCTCACAACTGAGCCGGTCCACATCTTAGATCATCACATTCCACAATTACGACGTCGAACAGTAGATCAGGTTAAGGTCCAGTGGGACAATTATAGTCTGCACTCGGCGACCTGGAAGGATGCATATGATATGTGCAAAACGTTTCCATTTTTGTTTGATAGATAGACTTATGATACTGTGATACATTTATTTCGGCATTTATACTATGAAACTTTGGGATGAAGTTTAGACCAAGAGGGGGTGTATGCAACATCCCGCTCTCGCGCACTAAGAAAACTTATTGTTTGAGGACACTTGCTCGCAAGTGATCCAGACTATTATGATATTAAAACATTTGTCCTTGAATTGTGATGTGTTATGATAGATGAAATGATGTTTTACTGCATTGACATAGATAGGTGCTATTGACTTGGTTTTACTCAGTGTGTAGGGTTTTGGAACTTGAGGATGCAGAGGCATCGACAGAACCCCTTGGACTCTGGATTGATTCAGGGAGTGTATTATTGGGGTTTTATTTTTTTACTGTGATTTTAGTACATTCGATTAGATGATATGATGTGAACATGTCTGGCATGATTGTTGATGATGCAACCTGACAATAGCTTGCTGACTAGACTCACATATGGAGTAAAGGGGCCACACATGACTACAAGAGAGGTTGAGGGAGAGGTGTGGACAATAGCCCTACCAAATCCTACTAGCACTCCCGCCATGACTCGAACTGTAGGTTAACGATTACCTAGTTCAAGAGGACCCACGATGTCATGAGGGCAGACTGTAACAATCACTCACGATGATTCTAAGGGGTGCGCAATAAGGCATGGGTCTTATTCCTTAGAAGCCCTTAGTCTCCCACAAGTTCAACTGGTGGAGTGTTGACTCCATGGGTTATTGATGTCTACCAATCAGTCAAGAGGCAAGTGGCACCCTTAGAGCACGTGGTGCATCTTGAAGGGCATGTCACACAAAAGAAACAAAAAGGTGAGTGGCACCCATGGAGCACGTGGTGCGTCCTCAAGGGCACGTCGTGCAAAAGAAACAAAAGAGGCGAGTGGCACCCTTGGAGCACGTAGTGTGTCCTAAAGGGCATGTTGCGTTGATGATGTTCAAGGGACGAACCTAGATGGCCCTAAGACTATTATCTCATTAAGAAATTTGAAAACAACTTCCCTAATTAAAATGTCACCTAGTTCAGAATCTAAGTCCTAAGTCTAAAACTTCTCTAGGGGTAAAATTTTGTTTACCCGTAAGAAAATATCTCTCTAAAAATAAAATAATAAAGTTTAAAATAAAATAAAAACCACTTAAGTAATAATTATGGACTTCATAATTTTTTGGGTGAAATGAAGAGAGTAAGAACTTAAATAAAATTT
>JZKD02S1995321.1:41339-53502 GCA_000966675.3 Picea glauca
ATAAAAGAGTATATTTTATATGATAGAAAATTAAAAGTAAAAGTTAAGCAAATGGTAAATATTTACAATTTAAAGATTTAAAAAAAGAAATTTATGAATATTAATGGTAAATATTTAATAGGAAAAAGATTTATGAATAATAATAAAATGATAAATAAAGAATTAAAGATCAAATTTAATGTAAATATCCATATTTTAATTAAGATAAATTTAAAGTAATTATAATGTTTATTTTTAAAATATTTTTTTTGTATTTTCTTAGATTATCATCAAAACAATATGCATGGTAAAATTAGTCACATGTTCCAACATACATATGAAAACCTAAACCCTTGGCACATTATCAAGTGTTTGTTGAAGTCTACTGCAAACTGGATTATCTAAACTACACAAGAGTCTATCTACAACCATGGTTGTTCTGAACAGAGAAGAAAAATAACAACAAAAGAAATTAGAGTGTGGGGTCACCATTGGGAGGTCATGGAGAAAACACATAGGATTGGTGGCATGTCGGGCACTTATTTTTGGCTGAATCACTTGATAGGGAATCAAATAGAACATATGGGTGTCAAGAGAGGATAGTCTGGTGATGAGGGTTCTCTGCTGCATCCCATCTCATTTTAAAAATTAATTGAAGATGCTTCTCTGAGAAGCATCATTTGCTAGGCGACATCGGGGCTGAAGCTATAGGTGGTTGAGAATCTCCAACAAGTGGAGTCCCTTCTTCCTGTACTGCTGCAGGAATTTCTTCTTCGACAGGTCAACCTCCCAATTCTGGAGCAAGCTCACCTTCCAGGGAATGATGACCATAAGTGGGGAGCAGAGGAAAAATATCAGAGCTAGAGATGAGGAAGGAGTCTGTAGGTTCTAGAGGAGGATCCTGAGGGAATGCTTCCTCAACATAAGGAATGGGATGGTCATCATCCAACAAATTTTGGGAGGAACCAGGTGAAATATTCAGGGGAGGGCCAAGAATGTAGGCATGAGAACTAGGGGGTGGAACTAGTTCAGTGGAAGGTCCACGATGAAGGTGTTGAGAAAAAAGGTTCTAGTAGTTGAGTCATATCTTAGGATTTACCCTTTCTCTAGGCATTGTGAAAGGTGGAGTAGAGAAGAAAATTGGGAGGAGGAGAGGACGACCAGAGGAAGAAAAACCAGAGTGGGAGGGATAAACCTGAGTCTAGACCTGAACACGAAAAATAACAATTAGATAATTTCCTATGCTAACGTTCATATTTGCAGCTGAAATGATAGAGGAGAGCTCCATTAAGGTCAAGTTGACATCATGCGGAATATTTTTACCAGGCCTGGTAGAATCTAGCTTGTGCTTTGAGTGCACGATGAATGCTACTTCTCACACTGGAACACCATCATTCTCATGAAGTGTAGGATACTCATGTGAAAGGAACTGAGGGGGAGGGTGGCAGCTAGGGGTGGGTACTAACTTTCCATATCGCATGGTTTTCATATGTCATGCCATCCTAGGGAAAATTAATTATAATGTTAACCAGTGTAGATATTTATAAAATAATTTTAAAATATTATAGTAGATTTATTTTCATAGTCAATATGGAATTATAAAATTTATGTGATAAAAAGTATTTAATGGTACAACTTGAGTGGACATGATTGTTAAGAACATGTGTTTCCTCCTTTGAGGTTATAGATTCAAATCCATAAGGGGTAGGGTATGTAAGGAATCCCCTTGTCCCAAAACAAGGGGTTCTCATACACCAATTTGCTATAAAATAAGTTGTTATAGAAAAAAATAAAATAAAAGTAAAGCAAAAACACAATCATTTATTTTTATTATATTTTGAGAGATGAGTATAATATCATGTGGGCTTGAGTGTGTAACATCCCTCTCTGGCGCACTGAGAAAACTTATTTTTGAGGACACTTTCTCGCAAGTGATCTGGACTTTTATGATGTTAAAACATTCATCCTTGATTATGATTCGTTATGATAGATGACATTATGTTTTACTTCTTTGACGTTGACAGGTGCTTTTGACTCAGTTTTATTGAGTGTGCATGGTTTTGAACCTTGAGGATGCAGAGGCATCGGTGGAACCCCAGGGAGTTTGTTATTTGGGTTGATTTATTTACTGTGATATTTCATTGATTTGATGATATGATGTGACATGTTCTGACATGGTTGTTGATGATGCAGGCTGACGATAGCTTGCCTACTAGACTCACATATGGAATGAAGGGGCCACACATGATTTCCAGAGAGGTTGAGGGAGAGGGGTGGACAACAGCCCTGCCACAGCCTACTAGCACTCCCACTGTGGCTCGAACTGTAGGTTAATGATTACCTAGTTCGAGAGGATCCACGATGCCGTGAGGGAAGACTATGAAAGTCGCCCACGATGATTCTAAGGGGCATGCAATAAGGCAGGGTCCTTATTCCTTAGAGCCCTTAGTCTCCCACAAGTTCACCTGGCGAAGTGTTGACTCCAGGGGTTATAGATGTCTACCAATCAGTCAAGTCAGTGAGTGGAACCCTTGGAGCACATGGTGCATCCTGAAGGGAACGTCGTGCGAAAGAAACACAAGTTGGCGAATGGAATCCTTGGAGCACGTGGTGCATCCTGAAGGGCACATCGTGTAAACGAAATGAACAAGGCAAGTGGCACCCTTGGAGCACGTTGTGCGTCCTGAAGGGCACGTCGCGTTGATGAGGTTGAAGAAACAAACCTAGATGGCTCTAAGACTTTAACGTCTTAAGAAATCCTTAAACAACTTCCCTAACCAATTGTCGCCTAGCTCTGAATCTAAGTCCGAAGTCTAAGACTTTTCTAGGGTAAAATTTTTGTGTAACCTTAAAGAAAAAGGCCCTAGAATAAAAAAATAAAAATTTCAAACAAAAACCCACTTAAGTAATAGTTAGTTCTTCATAAAATTCTTGGGGTAAATGATGTGAGTAAGAATTAAATTAAAACTAATGGATTTAAAAAAAATTGCAAAGAAGAAATTAATTCCTAACTTGTGAAAGAACAAAAGATATTAAATAAATAATAAATGAAAAGATTATTCAGCGCATTTACCTTTTTGGTTTTAAAAAAAGGAAGGGAATAATAAAAATAGGGAAACTAAGTAATAAAGGAAACCTAGTAAAGGAAAGAAGGGGACATAGGGTAAAAAACAAAGTCGACATAGTAAGGAATCTGCAATTAAGAACTTCCTAAAATGAACTAAATGTAGCAACTTCATTTTAGGGAAATTTACTAAAAGCATGTAAGGGGATCTAGGAACACCTAGGAGTAAATTTAGGAGTGATTCTAGGTGGGTGAGGGAAATGAGGAATTTAATAAATTGAAGAAAATAATTACTTGAGGAAAGAGGGGTATGGACGAAACTTGTGCGATGGAGAATATTCATAATATTTTATTGAAACTTAATAAAAAATGTGATTTAGGAAAGTGGGTGGGTCTCAAAAACTCTATAAAAGAAAAGGAAGATGATGAGGAAAGGGATTGGTTATTAGCGTAATGTTACACTGTCGAATTGTGACTTGACTGATTTCTTGTGAGGAGTTGAGAATTTATCAGCTTCAATACGGGTGGTAGCTCGGCCTTGCGAGGTGAGCTGGGAAGCTAGACTTACCTTCTATATTTGTGTGGCCCCTTTGCGGCTCGAGGGGCTAAGGGGGAAGCAGAGTACCCCTAGCGATTGGTTGGGAGGTACCGGTGAGGTCTCTACAATCGACGAGCGGGAGTGGAATGGAGCGCGGGATGTGGCATGGAGCGCGGGACGTCATCCTAAGCGGGTGAAAGGAAACAGTATGATTTTTATTTCTGGTAGAGTAGAAAGCATTTGAATATATGGTTATATCTGCATGTGTTTTAAATGGGTAAACGGATTGAGTTTCATGGCTAAAATTTTGTAGCTTGGCTGAATGATGGTTGATTGATTTTTGTGACCTTCCTTGGACCTATGCATTCTCCTCCCATGCCTTACAATTTTATGATTTCCTGCGATTGACCTCGTGCTTGAGCTTTAACTTGGAGATAGAATTTTTGTGCTGCTATTGGGTTAGCAGATTAGTTGGTTACCCTGCATTTTTACAATGATATTCTCTGTGTTTTTATAATATAAATTCCTACGTTTTTATGGTGTAATTCCTCTGCGATTTTGGATTAAATTCCCTACGTTATTTATGTTGTTTTTACTCTGCCGAAGAGTATGTGAAGGCCTGCATTTTTTTTTAAGTTTTTATTTTAAGTTACCCTTAGATTGATGCGCCCAAACCCTTGCAGCCCCCAACCATGAACTCCTTGGTGTTCTATGTTGTTTGGCCCTCCCTTAATCAACTACATTTTTCCTCTTCGCCCAGGAATCGAATGTTGTCTCCGCAATTTGAATATATCTCCGTGTTTTTATTTTTCTCTATGGGCAAATTCATTCTCTGTGGGCGTTTACTTCTAACTGGGGAGGGCGTTTTTTTTTATCATGACTATTATCCAGCTTCCTTAGCTCAGCATAGAGTGCGTGGATTTAACCATGTGGTCGTTGGTTCTATTCCCATAGACGACAAATTTTGTATTGAAGTAGTTTTCCTTCTTTTAGCTCCAGTTATCAATGAATTGTTAGAATCCGCCCAAATTCTGCACATTAGAATGCTTGATGGAAACTACGATATGGTCGCTCTGAAAAGTAAATTACCAAACCGAAGGCATAATTGTTATACTCTTCGATTTGGTTTCCTTACTGTTTTTTTATATTTCTATTCTAAACGCCTAGTTTATCCTCCATCTAGAAGCTCGGTAGCAAATCCCTGACCATTTCGAGGCAGATAGATGGCTTGATTTTGGGATTCGATTTTTTTTGGTGCTGTGTGTTGTTTTGAATGCTGAATTTAATGCCTGGGTCTACTCAAGTTTTTCTGGTCCTTACAACCGTGAGCGTTTTTATTACTGTGTTTATTACTGTGTTTCTTTACTGCGTTGTGTACAGTAGTGTGTGTTTGTTACTACATGTTATCAGGTGGCGTTCCATGGTTAATGCGAAGAAAATTTTATAAGATAATCTGAGCCTGTTGAACATCCTTCCCACACCTTATGAATGAGTTATATGCTAATTTATTCTCAGTCCATTACAACAAATTTAAGGCAGCTTACCCTTGCTTAAAAGTTCTTGTTTATTGCGTCATTCAGTTAATTGTTGATCCCTGCTTACTGGCGTTCGATTAAAAACGACTCTTTGAGTTAATGTTAACCTTAGCTTAAATCGATAAGTCACAGCGATTCAACATCTGAGTATAACTAATGAATAGGTAAAGGATTTTAGAAGAACGGTTAATTATCGAATTATCATTTGGGACTAATGTTAATTTTTGCTTAAATAATGATTTACGTCTTTTCATTATGTGGTTATAGGTAAGGAACGAGTCATTGATTTTAATAGGTGGCATTATTATGGCACTCTGAATTAGATAGATGTTAAATTTTTCTTGGATGATAAGTCACAACTATTCCTTTTAAATCAATGAATGAGATATTTGATTTCAGAACATTTCCTTAAATTACTAGTTAAGTTTTGCTTTGATTGACAAGTTTTTAACCATTCATTTTCCTTGATAAAAGTGGCCTGAGTTTAATGGTTAGGTTAATGCTAATATCCATGGCAATGTTAATGCTATTGTGGTCACCACCTTATGGTCATGATGATGTAATGAAATGCTCAATATTGATGTTGATGGTTAGGGAATGGTTAATGTAATGTAATGTTTAAGGTTAATTCTAACATTTATGGTAAGTTTAAGATTCTATGTTATTTGTTTTATGGGAATGTTAAAGTGATTGCGATAAATAACATATAAGGTGCAAGTTGGTTGTCACTTATTTAGTTAGTGAAATATAAAATGTGATGTGGTTATTATTGTATGGTGACGATGTTGAATTTCATTATCATTGATAACAGATACAATGTAATGTCTTGAACTAAGTTCCATAACTTATTCTGATTCAGTAAATGGGGATTGCAGTTAGTTAATTGTACATTATTAAGGATGAGTGGTAACTCGTCGTTTAATAGAAGTCAATGGAGTAAAAGGTTTGTATTTAATGTCGTTCAGTCTCCCTAGTGGTTGGTCATTGTCGGAATCTTTCTGACTTGCATCTTTCGTAGGGGTCGTGGTTGCCCCTTGATTTTGTAGTACTTGGTTGTCTTGCTTTGCATGGTTTGCTTGTGTCGGGCGGGATGTAGACACCTCCATGTTCCTCAGAACAGTCACCAGCCCTGAGACCTTAAATGGTTAAAATCAACGGGAACCTAGGCTTGAGCGTTGATTATGTGTCTTGGAGGTCCTAACCATTGCAGGGTAGGACGGGCGGGTAGTCAGTCTTACTTATTGTCATTTGATCATCGTTAGAAGCATGTTGTTACTGTTGTACATCGTATGTTGTCTTGATGTGTTCATCTTGCTTGCGTCTTGTTCATCGTCGGGTTACTAGTTTCTACCTGAGCATTCGGCCAAGAGCCTATCTGACCTTCTCTCTCTCCAGAGTAGAGGACTAAGATTAAACGCCTTGCTTTCCTGTGCAGAAATAGTACCATATACCATTATGGATTCTTCCTTATGTCTATAGTCGTTTAATCCTTCTTTTTGTGTTCATCATGGTTGCGTCTTATTGGTTGTCAGGTGGCAACGTAAAGTCAAGTGTGTCTGTTCCTTTTTACACGCGCGCACACACCTTAAACAAAAAATAAAAATAAAAATTGCATCCTTTAAAGAGTTTTTGTCGTAACATGGAGGAGGATGTTACATATGGTACCAGAGCCGGTTCGAATCGCGGCTTGGGATTCTCTACGGCTTTCGTTGACATGATTATATTTGATTATACTGTTGTTGATCGAGTTGATTGTGTGTGTGCAGGTAATCATGGTTAGAGAATGCTGCGGAGGCAGACGACGGGGTGCTAGGGGAGGAGGAGTGACGCCTCCAGTAGCATCCACGCCTGAGGGGTCTAACCCCCAGGGAGGCGAGCAGGTTCTCAGATAGGAGCACATAGTAGTTGGCGATGTTGTCGGGATGATGAGATCTTTTCAGCACATGTCTGAGGCGCTGATCAATCGATTGGACAGAGACGAGGCCAGGGCGTCGGCACCTGCTGAGGTTCTGCCGCGCGCACTGGCCGTTACTATTAGTATTCACCGTGAAATAGAGAAGGTTAAATTTCCTGAGTTCTTTGGAGCCTCGGATGGCGCCGTCACCAAGGCATGGTTGGAGAATATGGCAATGTGCTTCTCACTTCGCGATTACAACTCCAACATGAAGGTCCGCATGGCGGTATTTCAACTGAAGGGGAGCTCTCTTCTATCGTGGAAGACGCTCCTTTCGCAACTGAACATGGCCATTGAAGACATGTCATGGGAACTATTCGAGTAATGGTTCCGAGAGAGGTACCTTTCAGAGGAATTCATTGAGCGTCAGCTCAATGAGTTCAACGCATTACGACAGGGAGCTCATATGGTGCCCGAGTACGAGGAACATTTCATGGAGTTTCTCTGGTATGCTCCGCACCTTAACACAGAGAAACTCAAGGTAAATCGGTTCGTGTTTGGCCTTAATGGAAACCTGTGTGAAAAGGTTAGGATATTGATGCCTCAAACCTTGCACGACGCTATCCAAAAGGCCCTCATAGCAGAGGAGGATCTTATCAATCGGGGTCAGACCAGGACTCCAGCGAGACCAACATGGCAGGGTTCATCTCGAATGCCACAACACGAGACACCAGCGAGACATACGCCAGGATATCATGGATTCTAGAGGGGATACACTTTCACTACACCCCAATGACCATTGCCTCAGCAGTGGACACCTTATCGGGGAACACAGCACCAGCGACAGCATCGCCCGCAGCACCAATAGTTTAGGCCTATTCAACAGAGAAGACCAGGGTTCCAGGCCGGTGGGCTGTCATCTTCTACTTTGGGTACCAGGACTACTGGGGTGAAGAAGAGGTGTTGGATGTGTGGGGAGAGACACTACCAGCGCAACTGTCCTGTGGAGAGGACCAGAGTGTCCGGATCAGTCGGACCCACTACCATGGGAGATATGGGCAAGGCCCATTGGATTCATGCGGCAGTGAATAACCACCAGGTAGAGCACCGGTCGACTGTGCTCGAGACGACAGGTACTGTCGCTGATCAGACCCTTAGTATTTTGATAGACCAAGGTGTTATTCAGAGTTTTATTTCTGGTGCAATGCTAAAAAGGATTAAGGTGAAGGCAGTTGAACAGGATGAGTTTAGCTTTGTAGAGATGGCTTCAGGAGCCAAACAAAAGGTTGGAGGAAAGGTTACGAGCTGTGCCCTTAACCTAGGATAGTTTGTCATGAGGGTCAACTTGTACTTCACGATCTTAGGATCTTATGACGTCGTGATTATTATGGAATGGGTGGAATCGCATGAGGCGATACTCAGCTGTAAGAAGAAATGGTTGAGCTTGGCTTATGACGAAGGATAGATATGTGTGATTGTAGGACAGAACCACGGAGTTTCCCTAAGGTTTGTTTCTTCCTTACAATTACGGAAGAGTATGCGCAAGGGGTGCAAGCTTTATGCAATCCTTACGGTAAATGAGAAGGGAGTAGCATAAGGTCTAGAACACCTTCCAGTGGTGAAGGAGTTTGCAGACGTATTTCCAGAAGAGTTAACTGGGATGCCGTCGGAAAGGGAACTGGAGTTTACCATAGACCTGAAACCAGGAATTAAACCGATAGCGAGAATGCCTTATCGAATGTCGACCCGGGAGTTGCAAGAGCTGAAAATGCAACTGAAGGAGTTGTTGGACCTAGGACTGATATGCCCTAGTGTGTCACCATGGGGTGCACCAGTTATTTTCATATGAAAGAAGGACGGATCATGGAGGCTTTTCATTGACTACCGTCAACTGAATAAGGCTATGATCAAGAATTAGTATCCCTTACCAAGAATTGATGATCTGTTCGATCAAATGAAGGGTGCGACGGTGTTCTCCAAGATCGATTTGCGATCAGGGTATCACCAGTTATGGATCAAGGAGGATGATGTCCCTAAGACCGCCTTTAAGATGAGATTTGGACATTACGAATTTATTGTTTTACCATTTGGACTGACAAACACCCGAGGGGTATTCATGAGTTTGATGAACGGGGTGTTCTGTGAGTACTTGGACAAGTTCGTCCAAGTATTCATTGACGATATCTTGATATACTCTCGGATGGCGGAGGAGCATGATGAGCACTTTCGCTTGATACTACAGTGTCTACGAGAGCACAAATTGTATGGGAAGTTGTCCAAATGTTGTTTTTATCAATCAAGGATTCACTACTTAGGGCATGTCATCTCTGGCGAAGGTATCATCGTGGATCCAGCAAAGGTTGAGGCTATTATGGAATGGCCTATGCCGATGAATGTCACAGAAGTGCGTAGTTTTATGGGTTTAGCAGGATACTATCGACGATTTGTCGAGGGATTTTTGAAGATAGAAAATCCGATCATGGAATTGCAGAAGAAAAACAAGAAGTTTGTTTGGACCGAGAAATGCGCGGAAGCATTTCGAAGGCTTAAAGAGTTGTTGACCACAGTGCCAATACTAAAGGTCTCTGACATGGACGTAGACTTCTTGGTATGCACTAACGCATCGAAGGAAGGTTTAGGCGGAGTCTTGATGCAAGACGAACGAGTGATTGCTTACATTTCAAGGAAACTAAGAAGGCATGAGGAAAACTACGCGACGCATGATTTGGAGTTATTAGCCATCGTATATGCCTTGAAGGTATGGAGACACTATCTTGTTGGACGAAAATTTGAATTAAGGACTGATCATTGTGGACTACAACACATTTTTACGCAAAGCGACCTGAACGCGCGACAACGACGTTGGTCGGAATTTCTTAGAGAGTACGACTTTGAGATTACTTACATAAAGGGAACAGTGAACCGAGTGGCGGATTCTTTGAGTCGGAGACGATCCATCTTCTCGGTGTTGCCTCTTCAAACGAATCTACATGAGAAGATTCTCACTTTACAGCGTGACAATGACTGGTACAAAGAAGTTGAGGATTTTATCAGACAAAACACAATGATGGTACCACGATATGAGGGATATTAATTTGATAGTGATGGTTTATTGAGGTTTAGAAGTCGGATTTACGTACCGCCAAACAACGAGTTGAGGATGTTGATCCTGAGCGACGCTCATAGAGAAGTTTACATGGCTCACCTAGGAGTCACGAAGATGAGGGCAGACCTTAAACCCTTATTCTTCTGGAAGGGAATGAAGGCCGACATAGTCAACTTTGTGGCTAGATGTCTAGAGTGTCAGCAGGTAAAGGCTGAACATAGACACCTGGTAGGATTACTTCAACCACATGCCATTACGGAATTGAAATGGGAAGTTATTTCGATGGATTTTATTGTTGGATTTCCACTGACGGCAAGGAGACATGATTCGATTTTTGTAGTAGTAGACACTCTGATGAAGAGTGCTCACTTTATTCCTGTGTGTACGACGTATCAGGCACCTGACATAGCGAGAGTTTTCATCAGTGAGATTGCAAGGCTGCATGTCATGCCTAAAAATATTATATCCGATCGAGGATTGGTATTTAATGGATGATTTTGGATGAGTTTCCAAGAGGCCTTGGTAACCCAACTTAATTTTAGTACTATGTATCACCCGGAGACTGACAGATAGATAGAACGAACGAACCAAACCTTGGAAGACATGTTGCGCATGTATGTGATGGACCAACAAAAGCATTGGGAGGAGTTCTTGCCTCTAGTAGAGTTCGCTTACAACAACAGTTACCAGAGCACCATTAAGATGGCACCTTTTGAGTTCCTTTATGGGCGACCGTGTCGGATACCCTTGAGTTGGGATCGGCTGGAGGATAGTGTCCTGGTGGGACCAGAAACGATCCAAGAAATGGAAGAGAAAATGAAAACCATAAGACAAAGGATAAAAGAAGCACAAGATCGACAGAATAGTTATGTCGATGTGCACCAAGTCGACCATAGTTACGAGGTCGGCGATCGAGTCTTCTTGCGGGTTAAACTGCATAAGAGTTCGATCAAGTTTGAAAAGGGAGCGAAACTCTCTCCTAGGTTCGTGGGACCTTTCGAGATTGTAGAGAGAAAGGGGCCCGTGGCCTATTGGCTAGCCTTGCCTGATTCCTTCAGGCATATGCATGATGTTTTTCATGTATCTGTTTTGAGACATTATATTAGTGACCCTATGCATGTGATTGACATGAGTTCCTTGCAGGTATCAAATGAGGGAGTTCTCACAACTGAGTCGGTCCGCATATTAGATAATCGCATTCGACAGTTATGATGTCGAATAGTAGATCAGGTCAAGTTCCAGTGGGACAATTATAGTCCACACTCGGCGACCTGGGAGGACGCATATGTTATGCGCCAACAGTTCCCATTTTTGTTTGATAGATAGACTTATGATACTATGGTACTTTTATTTTAGCATTTATACTGAGAAACTTCGGGATGAAGTTTAGACCAAGAGGGGTGTATGTAACATACCACTCTGGCGCACTGAGAAAACTTATTTTTGAGGAAACTTTCTCGCAAGTGATCTGGAATTTTATGATGTTAAAACATTCATCCCTGATTATGATGTGTTATGATAGATGACATCATGTTTTACAGCTTTGACGTTGACAGGTTCTTTTGACTCAGTTTTCTTAAGTGTGCAGGGTTTTGGACCTTGAGGATGCAGAGGCATCGGTGGAACTCCCTTGGACTCCGAATCGAGTCAAGGAGTGTGCTATTTGGGTTGATTTATTTACTATGATATTTCATTGATTTGATGATATGATGTGACATGTTCTGAAATGATTGTTGATGATGTAGGCTGATGATAGCTTGCCGACCAGACTCACATATGGAGTAAAGGGGCCACACACGATTTCCAGAGAGGTTGAGGGAGAGGGGTGGACAACAGCCTTACCAAAACCTACTAGCACTCTCGTCGTGGCTCGAACTGTAGGTTAATGATTACCTAGCTCGAGAGGATCGACGATCCCGTGAGGGCAGACTACGACAGTCACTCATGATGATTCTAAGGGGTGCGCAATAAGGCGGGGGCCTTATTCCTTAGAGCCCTTAGTCTCCCACAAGTTCACCTGGCGGAGTGTTGACTCCAGGGGTTATAG
>JZKD02S1995321.1:53552-88689 GCA_000966675.3 Picea glauca
GGTAAATGATGTGAGTAAGAATTAAATTAAAACTAATGGATTTAAAAAAAATTGAAAAGAAAAAATTAATTCCTAACTTGTGAAAGAACAAAAGATATTAAATAAATAACAAATGAAAAGATTATTTAGCGCATTTACCATTTTGGTTTTAAAAAAAGGAAGGGAATAATAAAAATAGGGAAACTAAGTAATAAAGGAAACCTAGTAAAGGAAAGAAGGGGACATAGGGTAAAAAGAAAATTCAACATAGTAAGGAATCTGCAATTAAGAACTTCCTAAAATGAACTAAATGTAGCAACTTCATTTTAGGGAAATTTACTAAAAGCATGTAAGGGGATCTAGGAACACCTAGGAGTAAATTTAGGAGAGATTCTAGGTGGGTGAGGGAAATGAGGAATTTAATAAATTGAAGAAAAAAATTACTTGAGGAAAGAGGGGGATGGACGACACTTCTGCGATGGAGAATATTCATAATATTTTATTGAAACTTAATAAAAAATGTGATTTAGGAAAGTGGGTGGGTCTCAAAAACTCTATAAAAGAAAAGGAAGATGATGAGGAAAGGGATCGGTTATTAGCGTAATGTTATGCTACTGAATTATGACTTGACTGATTGCTTGTGAGGAGTTGGGAATTTCTCTGCTTGAATACGGGTGGTAGCTCGGCCTTGCGAGGAGAGCTGGGAAGCTATACTTACCTTCTGGATTTGTGTGGCCCCTTTGCGGCTCGAGGGGCTAAGGGGGAAGCAGAGTACCCCTAGCGATTGGATGGGAGGTACCGGTGAGGTCTCTACGGTCGACGAGCGGGAGCGGCACGGAGCGTGGGACGCGACACGGAGCGCGGGACATCATCTGAAGCAGGCGAAAGGAAACGGTATGATTTTTATTTCTGGTAGAGTAGAAAGCATTTGAATATATGGTTATATCTGCATGTGTTTTAAATGGGTAAAGGGATTGAGTTTCATGTCTAAAATTTTGTAGCTTGGATGAATGATGGTTGATTGATTTCTGTGACCTTCCTTGGACCTATGCATTCTCCTCCCGTGCCTTACAATTTTATGATTTCCTGTGATTAACCTCGTGCTTGAGCTTTAACTTGGAGACAAAATTTTTGTGCTGCTATCGGGTTAGCAAATTAGTGGATTACCCTGCGTTTTTACAATGATATTCTCTGCATTTTTATAATATAAATTCCTACATTTTTATGGTGGAATTCCTCTGCGATTTTGGATTAAATTCCCTGCATTATTTATGTAGTTTTTACTCTGCTGAAGAGTATGTGAAGGCCTATGTTTTTTTTTAAGTTTTTATTTTAAGTTACCCTTAGATTAATGCGCCCAAACCCTTGCAACCCCCAACCATGAACTACCTGGTGTTCTATGCCATTGTGCCCTCCTTTAATCAAATACATTTTTAGTCTTCGCCTAGTAATCGAATGGTGTCTCCGCAATTTGAATATATCTCTGCGTTTTTATTTTTCTCTATGGGCGAATTCGTTCTCTGTGGTTGTTTACTTCTGACTGGGAAGGGCGTTTTTTTTATCATGACTATTATCCAGATTCCTTAGCTCATCGTAGAGAATGTGGATTTAACCATGTGGTCGTTGGTTCTATTCCCACAGACGACGAATTTTGTATTGAAGTAGTTTTCCTTCTTTTAGCTCTGGTTATCAATGAATTGTTAGAATCTGCCCAAATTTTGCACATTAGAATGCTTGCTGGAATCTACGATTTGGTCACTGTGAAAAGTAAATTACCAAACCTAAGCCATAATTGTTATACTCTGTGATTTGGTTGCCTTACTATTTTTTTATATTTCTATTCTAAACACCCGGTTTATCCTCCATCTAGAAGCTCGGCAGCAAATCCATAACCGTTTTGAGGCAGATAGATGGCTTGATTTTGGGGATTCGATTTTTTTCGGTGTTGTGTGTTGTTTTGAATGATGAATTTAATGCCTGGGTCTGCTTGAGTTTTCCTGGTCCTTACAACTTTGTGCATTTTTATTACTGCGTTTTTTACTGCGCTTGTTTACTGTGTTGTGTACAGTAGTGTGCGTTTGTTACTGTGTTTTATCATGTGGCATTCCATGGTTAATGCGAAGAAAATTTTATAAGCTAATCTGAGCATGTTGAACGTCCTTCCCACACCTTATGAACGAGTTATATGCTAATTTATTCTCAGTCCATTACAACAAATTTAATGCATCTTACCCTTGCTTAAAAGTTCTTGTTTATTGCATCGTTCAGTCAATTGTTGATCCGTTCTTACTGGCATTCGATTAAAAATGGCTCTTCGAGTTAAAGTTAACCTTAGCTTAAACGGATAATTCACAATGATTCAACATCTGAGTATAACTGACGAATAGGTAAAGGATTTTAGAAGAACGGTTAATTATCGAATTATCATTTGGGACTAATGTTAATTTTTGCTTAAATAATGATTTACGTCTTTTCATTATGTGCTTATAGGTAAGGAACGAGTCATTGATTTTAATAGGTGGCATTATTATGACGCTCTGAAATAGATAGATGTTAAATTTTTCTTGGATGATAAGTCACAACTATTCCTTTTAAATCAATGAATGAGATATTTGATTTCAGAACATTTCCTTAAATTACCAGTTAAGTTTCGCTTTGATTGACAAGTTTTTAACCATTCATTTTCCTTGATAAAAGTGGCCTGAGTTTAATGGTTAGGTTGATGCTAATATCCATGGCAATGTTAATGCTATTGTGGTCACCACCTTATGGTGATAATGGTGTAATGAAATGCTCAATATTGATGTTGATGTTAGGGAATGGATAATGTAATGTAATGTTTAAGGTTAATTCTAACATTTATGGTAAGTTTAAGATTCTATGTTATTTGTTTTATGGAAATGTTAAAGTGATTGCGATAAATAACATATAAGGTGAAAGTTGGTTGTCACTTATTTAGTTAGTGAAATATAAAATGTGATGTGGTTATTATTGTATGGTGACGATGTTGAATTTCATTATCATTGATAATAGATACAATGTAATGTCTTGAACTAAGTTCCATAAGTTATTCTGATTCAGTAAATGGGGATTGCAATTAGCTAATTGTACATTATTAAGGCCGAGTGGTAACTCGTCGTTTAATAGAAGTCAATCGAGTAAAAGGTATATATTTAATGTCGTTCAGTCTCCCTAGTGGTTGGTCGTTGTCAGAATCCTTATGACTTGCATCTTCCATAGGGGTCGTGGTTGCCCCTTGATTTTGTAGTACTTGGTTGTCTTGCTTTGCGTGGTCTACTTGTGTTGGGCGGGATGTAGACACCTCCATGTTCCTCAGAACAGTCGCCAGCCTTGAGACCTTAAATGGTTAAAATTGATGGGAACCTGGGCTTGTGCGTTGATTATGTGTCTTGGAGGTCCTAACCATTGCAGGGTAGGACGGGCGGGTAGTCAGTCTTACTTATTGTCGTTTGATCGTCGTTAAAAGCATGTTGTTACTGTTGTAAGTCGTATGTCATCTTGCTATGTTCGTCTTGGTTGCGTCTTGTTCGTCGTCGGGTTACTAGTTTCTGCCTGAGCAGTTGGCCAGGAGCCTATCTGACCTTCTCTCTCTCCGGAGCAGAGGACTAAGATTAAACGCCCTGCTTTCCTGTGCAGAAATAGTACCATATACCATTATGGATTCTTCCTTATGTCTATTGTCATTTAATGCTTGCAGTTACCTGTTGTGCACCACAAGCCTTCTTGTTTTGTTCATCGTGGTTGTGTCTTGTTGGTTTTCGGGTGGCGACGTAGAGTCAAGTGTGTCTGTTGCTTTTTACACACGCGCACACACCTTAAACCAAAAAAAAAAAAAAGTTTGCACCTGTTAAAGAGTTGTTGTCGTAATGAGGAGGAGGATGTTACAGAGTGGGCCTAATGGTTAAGAACATGTGTTTCCTCTTGAGAGGTCACAAGTTCAAATCCAGAGGGGGTAGGGGGTATGTATACAAGGAAACTTATAATTTCACAGAAACAAACTTGGCATTCGTCCTGTGGGTTTAATTTTTTTTCATGTAGAATATGATCTAGCCATGTGTTTTTGCTTCCATATGTAGGTTGGCGGAGTCCTCCACATGTAGGATGTAGATTGAAAATGTTATTTGGTCAAGCTCTAGATGTACAAGCGAGCTCCTCCCCATGTAGGATGGAAACTAAAAATGTTATTTGATCAAGCTCTAGCTACCAAAAGCCTATGGAAACTATTTTTTAATGAAGGATTATGGGACAAGATAATTAGGTGTAAATATTCATGTGACCTTAGCATGGAGTAGTGGATTATGGTTGAGCCCAATTTTCATAATGGAGCATCAAATGTTTGGAAAAGGTTTGTGTCTTCTTTCTCGATTCTTGGCTAGTATGTGGCCTGGAAAATTGACCATGGTAATTTGGTTAGGTTTGGAGAGGATGCTTGTGTAGATGTATGTGAGAGTTAATTTATCTTTAAAAACTTGATATCTCATTTTCAACTAGCGTAATTTCGTTAGGTTTGGAGAGGATTCTTGTGTAGATGTAGGTGAGAGTTAAGTTATCTTTAAGAACTTGAGGTTTCATTTGAGAGATTATGATAGAAGTTCTTGGTAGATATTGGAGTCCAAAATACAATAAGGTAGATGGAGGTGGTATTAGATTTCTATGGATGAGCTAGATCTGTAGAGTGACATGCCCATATAATGGATCAATTATACTTTCTTTATTAGTATGGGTTTGGAATAAGGAAAATGATACTATTAGGGGAAAATTGAAGTAAGATGTTGATGTGGAACAAAGTCCAAAAGAGAGGATGATAGGGACCAAAGAGACTGTGCTATGTAGGAAATGGACCAAATAGATGTGTGCTATACAAAAATAGAGGAAGAATTGGTGGATCATTTTTTTTTGTCAGATGTTCTTTTGCAAAGTTGTTTTGGAAAGAGGCATTTGAGTTTTTAAATGTTTTTGGTGGTGTTTGGAAATGAAACTCTCTAGATAAATGTATGAATTAGTGGGTGAGAGACAGTTACACTAAATTTTTTATTGAACTTCCTAACTACTTTTTTTTTTTGGGAAATTTCACTCCAATAAAATCAAATTTTATTCAAAAACAATTCTAGTAATTTGGAGTTCGTGGCTCACAAAATTAAAGTGCAGTTCAAGGAAATTAAGAGAGATTTGGTTCCTAAACTTATTACAACCAGGTGGCAGCTACGTTTATGACACCAGCCCGGGGTCGCATGGGAGTCGTTCTATTTAGTGTTCATGGCTCACAAAATTAAAGTGCATTTCCAGGAAATTAAGAGAGATTTTGTTCATAAAGTTATTACAACCAGCTGGCAGCTACGTTTATGACACCAGCCATGGGTCGCATGGGAGTGGTTCTATTTTCCAGCTGGCAGCTACGTTTATGACACCAGCCAGGGGTCGCATGGGAGTGGTTCTATTTTTCACTAAGAGCATTATTATTGTCTTAAACTAGGTGTGGGGATTGGAACAAACTTCAAGGAAGAATTCATAGCCCTCCGGGCATTACTTATTTTTACTAAAGAATTCGATAGCTCCAAAACGTGAAGGCAGAAAAAGCTCATTTGTTTTCTCAGTTTTAGGCTAAAACGTGAAGGCAGAAAAAGTTTATTTGTTTTTTGAGCTTTAGTCTAGCATATCTACATAAGATGCTATTGAGTGAGTTAGATGAAGGCATGATGTTCTCCACAAAATCTTAAGGCCGGGTACCTCTTCCCAAGACTCAAAAACAACTACATGAATCAGGATTTTCTTTCGTTCCAATTTGGAGGACAAGTATGTCCTCTGTTCTTTGCTGAGATTTTGAATTTTTTTTGTTATTTTAATTTATATGGCGAGTTTGACTGGAATAGTTTGTTTTTTTAATGGGTAATTTGGGCTATCTAGTAAAGTGAAACGGAAGTGGGTATAAATATTAAAAGAAATTTAGTTAATATTAATAAATTAAAAAAGTTTAATACAAATATTTATAAATTAAAAAAATATGTAAATTAAAAAATATGTAAAGGAATTAAAATTTTAAGAAAGGTAAAACATAGTGTGGGATTTTTTTAATATTTTGTAGCTCTGGAAAAAATATGTATAGGAATTAAAATTTTAGAAAAGGTTAAACATAGTTGGATTTTTTTTAATATTTTGTGGTTGTGGAAATCTATAAAAGGCAAAGATCTGTTGTTTCCCTAAGAAACCTAACACAGTTAAAAAAACATTTGGAAGAAAGAAATAAAATGGTTGTAGAGGCCATCCAAAGAGATCCCATTGTTTTTCACGCACAATCAACCACAAGAAATGGTGGAAAATCACATACATAAGCCGTGTTTTACTTCCCACACGGTTGCAGACGCACAGTCAAAAAGTAACATTTTAAAAGTGTTATCATCGAATAAAATTCCCTAATGCTTCCCTAGTTATGCACCCAATTGTTTAGCTTCTCCTCTTTTTAAATTTTCTCTACAAACCACTGATTCTCTGCCACATTTTTATGAATTTCCATATTATGAAGACGCAACTACCATTACGAGAGCCCATTGTGTTTTTTGAGCAACGAGATAATTCATTGTTTCTCTCTAAAGTAGGATCTGTCCATCTGCGCAAGACATTTTATAGATCCACGTTTTCGGGGGAGTATTAACGGCCAAGTACCTTCCATTATTAATGGAGGAAACGTTTATTGATAATCAAATTTTGCAGTTTGACATTGTACATGGATTCTTTTGTTTGCAACTTCACATTGCAGTTTTAACAATTTGATATTTTGTATAAATTTTCAAATTAATTTTTATCTGTTTATTACGCTGAAAGGCCTACACCTATTGTTAATGGGCAGATTTAATAGGGATTTAGTTTTTAATAAGTTTTGTATAAACATGATTAAATATAGCTGGAATATTTTTAGTAGTCACACAAAATAAATGGCTGTGATTTCAATCATTAACTTCCTAGCTATTATAAAGACATATGTTTATGTGTTTATTTTTTTACATTTACCTAATCATATTTAAAAATTACTTTGATAGTTAACTGATTGCCACGTAAGTGATTAACAGAAATTAAAATATTAACACTAGATAAATAAAGCCCAACCTTTTATTTGTTAATAACAATAAAATTTAATATATTCTTTTAAGAATTCTTTTCATCTTATCAACCTTTCAGCATTAACCAACAGCTATTTAACTGCTGTGCTAATAATATCACAGAAATAACAATTAAAAATCAAATACTTTTACAAATTAATTAAAACAGTTGTTATTAATTTTATCGGAAAAGAGGAAGGGGATATGGTTTTACTACTATAAGTGCATGAGTTCTTATTGTTGAAATTTTATGTCTTACTTTTCATGCCAAATAATTTTCTTAGTGTTCAAATTTTATGTCTTACTTTTAATGCTAAATATTTTTTATGGTGCCTTAAAAAATAAACATTACTCCTAAAATGGAGAGAGACTAGTTATTCACGTCAAATTGCTTATTTCTATAATTTGCTACTGCCCAGCATTAATTATTTAATAATTTCAAGAATTTTAATAAAAAATTAATTAAACTATTTATAATATTTTTTTTAATTATAATTAATTTTTTATGATATAAAAATCTTAATAATAAAAAAGTTAAATTTGATTGAAATTGTTAATGACTATAAATTTTATTGTCCATCAAATTTAAACCTTTCATCCTATCAAATAATAACATTTCTCATCAAATATGACTCTCTCTCATTAAATATGACTCTAGCATGTTGCATACTTTGTTTTTATCAAACTTTCTTATAGTGAATCTATTATAACATGATTAAAAGGAAAATCATGTAAACCTTTCATCCTATTAAATAATAACATTTCCTATCAAATATGACTCTTGCATGTTGCACAATTTGTTTTTATCAAACTTTCTTATGGTGAATCTAGTGTAGCATGATTAAAAGGAAAATCATGTAAATTAAAACTGAATTACATATAACAATAACCTTTGATTTTTTTTTAATGGAAATAATTCTTATATTTATGAAAAATAACTTTATATATAAAATGATTAAACATGGAATAATTCATTACTATTTTGGAATATTAAATCTTAGAATTTAAGCATAATGGGTTTTATTTTGAAATGAAAAGATCTATATGTAATAATAAATTTCATTCTTTTGAATCCATATATGTATCAAATATAAGGAAGATATGTTTAGAGACTTAAAACAAGTAATTTTTGGATTAGTAAATCTATTTTCATCATCCCTCTCTACTAGTGGGAAAACTTCTTATAGAAAGAGATCATGATTGAAAACACTCACATTCATTTCTATAAGAAATTCTAATTCTCTCTCTCTATCAATGTGAAAAACGTTGAGGTAAATATATCTTATTGAAAACACTCATAGGAATCTTTAAAATAAATTTCAATTCTATCTAGGATGGAAGTATATGTATGAAAATTCTACTCTATGGTCAAGGTTTCAATTATGTATAATAAATCGTCTATTCCAATTTATGGAATATGTAATAAAATAAAGAATTCAATAAACTTATATTAAGTGTTGAGTGTACTATCTCAGTAAATATGGCATGTATGATAATTATTTGATGTAGTAGAGATTAAATATAATGAGGAAGACAATTAGCTATGAATGTAACACCCAATATCTTTGTGATCCTAATGCATCACCTCAATCCCTAACCCATAGTTTCAATGATTCTAGTCTCCCATTTAACACAAACACACACATCCTACAAACAACATGGAAAATATTTTGAAACTTCAATTTCACATCTAAAATCCAAGAATTCTTTTCATCCATGATATTCAATTTTGAAAATTTCAAAATAATGTCTTTCATCCATGACATTTTCTTGGGTCATTTCACACATCCACACATCCTTCCTAAAAATCAGGAGTTTATATCAAGGGTTCATTCAGATTTGACCAACAAAAAATCAAAAGAATTGACATATCAATATTTAGACACAGATGAAGAAGGCCTCACCCAAGATGCAATGAGGATCACAAAGACCATCTGGTCTTGTGACAGGGATGAAGGGATAAATACATAGAGATCCATTCAAGATAGAATTCATACACTCCATTAAACTCAACTTAGTATTGATCGATAAGTAAAACACTATGGACACATATCCAAATAACACATGAGTTACACACAATAGATCAAAACAACTGTAAATTTATTATTCCTTCCATTCCATAGAACAAAATCATACCTTGAGTAAAATATATTCAATATAAAGAGAGTCCCATGTCCTCTCTAGATAATTCCCCAGGGTTACAACATATTGCACTCTGTGCATCCTTTTTGAAATCAAACATATGAGAGATTCAAACTTATATACATAAGCATTAGAACATTGCAAAGGCTCAAAGTGAGCTTGACATGAAACATACAACTTAATGAATCATCTAGATGAGTGTTTGACTATCTAGCTCTATTTTCAATGTCGTTTCTTCCTTTAATATCTTTCTCTACCCGGGAACTCTATTTTATTGTACTCTGTTCAACTCGCTTTATTGAAAAACTGCCTCACACGCTTTTGGCACATGCTCGTAGTCCATGTAGCTTTATGAAATGATGGGAATATTAATTTCCTCTCCAACTCATCTTCTATTAGATGCACATTCCCTTGTGCTACTGGAAATTTAATCATTCAAAAATATTTCTCTATGATTCATCTCTTCATTTAGAAGAGTGTCTTCTTGATTTTCAGTGCAACTGAATGATCCAAAATGGATCCAAGAAGGCCTAAAAAAAATAATTCTCAGAATCAGATGAAATCGTCATCATTGCATCCATCTCATCATGTTGATTTTGGCCAGATATTTATTTTTGCAAATGGACACCATATGCGAAAGTTATCACATTTTGATTGTTGTCCCAAACAAGAAAAATGTCAAACTGGTCAAATTCAAGATATTGTATTACTGACATCATCAGTATGATAGGTGAAATCAACATGATGTTATGATGATCTCAGTAGGACAGGTGGCAACATGAGGAGGTAAAACATGTCACTTAGTTATGGCATTTTTGGGCTGAGTTGGACCAATATAGAATTAAAATGTGGAAGTATATGAATGACACAAGGTGGTCCATATGTGATGTGGCCCAATGACAGGATGACATGTGGAAGTACAAAAAACATGTTGTTGTACAGATGTTGATGTGGCAGGGTGACTCGGTTGTACAGATGTTGATGTGGCAGTTGACTGGGTAGGTGACTTGCCAGTATGAATGTTGATGTGGCACGATAGGTGGTTGTACGATAAATGACATGGTAGTTGACTATGCATGTTGACTGGGTGTTGACTGTATTGTGTGATCCAATTACAGAGTGACACGTGGCCCAATCAGAGGGCACCATGTGGCACCGCAGATTTTGCTAATGTTGGGAGAAATGTACATTGAATATTTTGTGACTAAATTGGTTAATATTATGGGATATATACCTTACCTTTATGAGGAGAAGGAAAAAGTTCATAGGTTCATGAGATATTTAACTTAATTATATAAGGACAAAATTGAATTCCTTAATCCAAAGACCATGGATGAAGTCATAAGGCATGCTAAACTATGCTTTACTAAATTTAAATAGAGAAAAGAAAATGAAAACATGGAAGCACAAACATAAGGAAAAGTTTGATCCCAAAAATAAAATTTTCAAACATCCTCGACAATATTCGGACAACGTGCCAATTAAGAAAAATAATGGATTTGATGGAAAACAAAGTGTATCAGTTCAGAGCAGAAATAAACTTATATATTTTGCGAACAAAATAGTTAGTGAGACAGTTAGGGAAGTTGTTCAGTGTTGGGACTACAAAGGACCCCACTTGTACCGACACTTCCATTTAAAAAATCACATAAATCAAATAGTACACAATGTTTAGAAAGTGACAATAGTAAATGATATTGCTTAAAGCATACAAAAAATCAATGATGCCCTAGAAAATTGGCAAGTTAACCATCAATATTCCATGGTGGATATAGAAGGTATGCTAAATCATAAACCTATATCTATATTAATAAAATCTAGTGTAATTTTGTGTTATATTTCACCTATATTTGCATAGAAAACTATAAGTTAGAGAAAATCAAACATAATAAATCATGTCTAGTTCAGTTAGCTACATGAACAAACATACAAGTTGTTGAAATAGTAAAGCAATGTGTAGTAAATATGGATGGAATTGATACTGAGTTAGGTTTATAATTTTACCATTAGGATCTTATGATATACTCATTGGAATGGATTGGTTGGAGAAACATTAACCCCTTGTAAATTTGTGTGAGGAGACCTTTAACTGAACAAATATTTTTTTCAAAAGCATAACAGTGAAATGAATACCATGGGGAGTGTCAGTAATATAGATCTTTTCTTTACAATTAAAAAGGAGTGCAATGAAAGGTTGTAATATTTATTTTGTTCAAATATTCAATAATATTGGAGAAAGGGATGGAAATTTGTTAGCGGATGATCCACTGTTGAAAGAGTTCCAAGATGTGTTTCTAGAGGAAATTCCAGCACTGCCTCCTAAATGAGACATATATTTCACCATTGACTTACTAACCAGATATGCATCGGTGTCTAAGGCCGCTTACCATATGAATACTCCAGAATTGATAAATATTAATATCCAACTTCAAGATTTGTTAGATAAATAGTATATCTTACCTAGTGTGTCTTTGTGGGGAGCACTAGTTTTGTTTGTCAAAAATAAAAATAGAACCTTTACAATTGTGTATTGACTATAGAGAACTTAACAAGATGACTATTAAAAAAAATATATCCTTTTCCCCACATTGATAACTTGTTTTATCAAATCAAATTAACTAAGATTTTCTCTAAGATAGATTTGCGATAATGTTATCACCATATTAGAATCAAGGAGGAGGACATACATAAAACTACATTTTTAACTAGATATGAGCATTATGAATTTGGGACACATACATTATGATCATTATTGTACCAAGACAACGTACAATATTTGGAACACGTAATTTCTGGTGAAGGAATATCAATTGAATCGGAAAAGGTCAAAGTCATCCTGTATTTGCTAGTGTGAAGGAATGTGTGAGATGTCCAATATTTCATTGGCATCACATGTTATTACCATAGGTTTATAGAGCGATTCTCCAAACTTTCGTCTCCATTAAATTCATTACGGAATAAAGGAACCAGATTTAATTCAACAGAAAAATGTCAAGAGCGCTATGAAAAACTTAAAATATTATTGAAAACAATACCTATATTGTAAATAGTAGATGCACATAAAAAAATTTGGTTTATACTAATGCCTCGAAAGAAGGATTAGGACGAGTTTTCTTACAAGATGATCATGTAATTTTTTATGAGTCACGAAAACTAAAGAATCATGAAAAAAATTATGCAATGCATGATCTGAAATTAAATTTCATTGTGAATCCATTAAATATGTGGCGGCACTACCTATTGGGTAGGATATTCTTGTTGAAAACAAATAATATCAGTTTAAAATATATTTTCAATCAACAAATGCAGGATTGGAAAGATGTTTATCTTTCTTAAGTGAGTATGATTATGATATAAAACACATTAAGTGGAAAAAAATAAAATAGCCGACACACTCAACATAAAATTAAATTTAGTTTACAATATTAATTTGCAAACTGATCTAAAATAGAAAATAAAATCAAGAGTAGAAAGTGATGAAACTTATAAAAATTTATGGGAAAAATTACAGAATGATAACTTGGGTGAAGAAGAGTTGAAATTCATATGTAATCAAGATGGATTATTACTATATAAGGAAAAAGTTTACATTCCAATTAGTGCAGGTATGAAAAATTTAATATTGGCTAAGGTACATAAGAAATTGTGTACTGAAGTCACCTAGGCTAGCAAAAGACTATAAAATCCTTGAAAAATGAACATTTATGGCTCATAATGAAAATTTAAGTGGTTGAATATCTTCCTAGGTGTCTTGAGTGCCAACAACTTAAAACTTAACAATGTCACCGAGATGGATTATTGTAGCCAATACCCATTCCTGAGTAGAAATGTGAAGTAATAAGCATGGATTTTATTACAGGGCTTCCTAAAACTAAGAAATAGAATGATTCCATTATGATATTAGTGGACAAACATATTAAATTTGCATATTTCATTCCCGTGAAATCAACTCATAAGTTGATAAACATTGCAGAAATTTTCATGAACAAAATATTTAAGATGCATTGTATACCAAAGACTATAATTTCAAATAGGGACACATAATTCACCTTGAATTTTTGGAAGGCTTTATTTAGTGGTTTGGATACTCAGCTGAATTTTAGTACAACTTAGCATCCTCAAAATGATGGTCATACTGAACAGACTAATCAAATCTTAGAGGATATGTTGCAGATGTCTGTGATGGAATGTCCCACAAAGTTGGAAGAGTACCTCCACTTGGTTGATTTTGCGTACAATTATGGTTATGAGACCTCTTCCAAGACGAGTCCCTTTCAGGTAATGTATGACAAAAAATACCAAACACCCATCAGTTGTGATATCCCATTTGGCAGAATTATTTTGGGCCCAAATATGTTAAAAAAAATGGAAATGTTTGTACAAAAAGAAAAACAACACCTAAAAATTTCATAGGACAGAAAAAGAGCTTTGCATATTTGAAAAGAACACATGCATAATTTAAAACAAGGGGCCATATTTATCTTAATTTTAGATCCAACAACATTGCATTCAAATTGGAAAAAAGTACAAAGTTGGCACCAAGGTATTGCAATCCATTTCAAGTGCTTTCTAGGGTAGGGCCAATGACCTAGCATCTTGCACTTCCATGTAGCCTAAAAGTTCACAATGTATTCCATTGGTCATTATTAAATAAGTATGTACATGACATAACTCATGTTGTAAATTGGAAATTTATTTAGGTGGAGCCCCCACGTGTTCTCAAAAGGAAGGAAATTGTGTTACGAAACCAAGTCATTGCTTAGGGTAAAGTGCATTGTAGGTATTTAGTCCTGAGGATGCTACTTGGGAGAAGTAGGAAGCCCTGAGAAATGCATACACATCTTTGTTTTGCAACTAGTATGTTCAAATTGGAACATCAGGGATGATTTTCAATTCAAGGTGGAGAGGATGTAATGTCCCTCAATATACATATTTACACATTTAATTCCGTGTTAGTTTATGCCAAAATTTGATATTGTGAAAGTATTGGAAAATAATTATGTGTAACTAAGTCATCATAAGCATTGATAAGCAATATTTTTGTAACTTTTGTTTTTAATCTATTTAATTAACAAGAGACAACTTGATTAGAGAATCCAATTACAAAAAGTAAGTCATTATTCCATGGGCTAATGAAAAGGAGAAAAACACCGTAGTGAATTATTGTCCATGGGACAAGTGGAACCCTACTCCCAAATGTGTGGTATATGAGGGAACAAGCTAGCACAAAAGTATGCCAAGAATATTCCCTAGGGTTATGGATGAGGCCAACATGAAAATGCTTAGGCAAGTTCTTAAAGAAAAGCATGTTATGAGGCAGGACGTTGTTGAGTACTTCTGATGAAATAATTTTGGTGGTTCTATGAAGAAAAAAACTCAGAGAAATATGGGAAAGGCTATATAGTTTTCAGTCCCCATGGAATAATGATTTAGGCTCGGGGGTGACAAAGACAAGTATATTTGGCTGTCCATTTCTATGTTTGGGAGGAACTAGTTCTCTACTCAATTTGTTTCCAGCTATTGAAACAAGCTCAAATATGTTTTCTTATTTTGTTTATCTTTGTTATGCTAATGATTAACCCAAATTAATGAAGAGAATAGTTACAAAATCTATAGTATTTGTTTATAACTAAATACATATTTTGTTCCATTTTGAACTATTTTCAACAAGAATTGTTGACATACCTATAGAGTGATAATATCAGTGGCATGTCTATTATTTATCAGAATAAAAAAGAACATCTGTAGAATGTTATCTTTGTGAAAATATTATTATTTATATCTTGCAAAAAGAAAGAAAAGAAATGCACTAGTTTATATTTTATTTTGAAATAAGTTTAATTGTCGAGAAGATGAATATGTTCTTGGTTGGAAACATAAAGTACTCAGTTTACACATAGAAAATATATTGCATACTGAATTATTTGTATGTGTATAGATTTATGTATGTTGGTTTTGTTTTCAAAAGTAGTTTTCTCAAAAGATATAAGACTATACTTTAGATGGGATACCTTACAGTAAAAAAGATGACTCTAAACCCCAAACAAAACAAAAATCTTCATGATACATACTTAACTCAAAACCAAAAAAACCATTTCGATATGGGTGAAAATAGAAATCATAAAATATTATTAAAAGAAACACATGTAAGAAACCTTTTTACTAGAACATCTTGGACTTAAACAATACAAAGAAATATTGTGAATCTCTTTAATACATAACCATGAAGCCACCAAAAATTATAAACATAGATATGAACTCTAGGAGTAAGCAAGATAGTATTAATATAAATGCATACATGAAATTATAGAAAATATGCATGATATGAGAGTATAATAACCAAAGAAGGATCCTAACCTTTATAGATAGAAGATGTATTTCATTATATGGCTGTCGAATCAACTTATTTATTTATAAAAATAAAATTAATTTTAAATAATGACAATTTCAACCGAGTATCAAATAATGAGTTTGGGAGATTTTCAAAGGAATGAATACTTCCCTACTCCACCAAAGTTCAAAGTTTGGTGAAAGTCATGAACTCATCCTTATCACAAATTGATGCTCACAACATACTTTAAATGAAATATACCGAATCCTAATAAAATCATGGGAGGGTAATCTAAAGCTTGGAAAAGAAGACAGGGTACATAGTCCTTCATTTGTTATACGAAATGGGCCATGCTCCAAAGGGTGTCATTTTAACCTATAAACAATCCATAAACAAAATTTTATAAAGTTTGGAATAAACATTTGAAGTTATAGGAGGAAAACAAGAGACTTTAAAATGCAACTTAGTATCCATTTACCTTTGCAACCTAGAAAACGACGAGTGTAATGTTGGTCTTTGGCAAGCCATTCACTGCTCATATTCTTGGAAACCCTCCATCAAAACATAGAGAACCCCCTATGGACAAAAGCACGACAACAAACCGATTATTAGTTATTGGAATAGGTAATAGGATGTTGTATATAATATCATATCTATCCAGAAATCGAAACGATGGAGTAAACGTCACCTTTTGAACCCATACATTCATTATAGCTTGGGATTGAGCTGCTTCACAACTGTAACAGATAAATGACTAAACCCCACGACCAGGAAACATATCATATGGATCTATGCTCAAACCAAGCAAATCGATACATTGATCAAACGATGGGTAGTGGTCATGGGTTTCCATGCCATAATTAAGTTTGATGGTACTGTTAGGGTGAGACAACTCGGAGTTTTAATGGTTCCAATACGTGGCCTTCCCGAGAATTCACCTTGTTGATTTACTTAAACCATGCAGTGAGGTAAAACAAGTTTAAGTATTGGTTAAACAAGAAGTTAACTTTGTGTTAGTAGGACACAGTTAATGTATGACATTGATGCGTATTCAAGCATTAACATGTGACAAATATATGCAATTTAAACCCTAAGTAAATGCCTCCCATAGATCCCAAGGACGAGAGTTATGGGAATAATATATGGTTACCAAATACGGGCCGAAAATTATGGTTATAATACATGGTTATTAAATGTGGTCTTGTGGATTCGATCAATTAATACTCTTGATATAGATATAGCAATGAATATATTAATGTTAAAAAAACCTTTTAATATAATGGGAGAAGAGTTAAGACCATAACCAATGTTGATACAAGGTTTATGTATGAGTTGGTTTAAATGTTTGGATTTAATAATAAATGCATGACCATTGGGTCACAATAAAAGGATTACCATCCTTATGACCCATAATAAGATAGAGAGTCTAAATATTTTGTAGTCTTATATCGGTGAAGAGAAGAAGTCTCATTTAATTGAAGTGACCAGTGCAAGCGCATTCACGCAAGTATCCTATCATGGAAACCTCATGGTATTTTTAGTTAAGAACATTATATTTTGTAGTTTTATATCGATGAAGAGAAGAAGTCTCATTTAATTGAAATGACCAGTGCAAGCGCATTCACATAAGTATTCTATCATGGAAACCTCATGGTATTTTTAGTTAAGAACATTAACTAGTCGTTTTCAAAAAATGTTTAAAAATAATTATGGGTGGAACCCAAGGTGTATGCCTTAACTCGTTAATATGAACAAGGCAAGGAAGAGTAGCATTAATCCAGGTATAGATATCACAACACAAAAGTATGGGTGGAACCTAGTGTGTATGCCTTAAATCATTAATATGAAGAATGTTACAAGGATAGAACAATGGGTTCCAACTACTAACTATGACTCCTTTTATAGATGGAAAAATAAACAAAGGTAGAACTACATATTTCCACAATACCTACAAACTATGTAACCCCTTAAGCAGATGTGGATATATGTCTTCTAGCTCCCTTTCCTCACTTACATAGTCTCAATCTAGCTTGACCATGCCTTAGACACTTGCCTAAGTCTTTTCTGTAGATTGCCTAAAACTTGTCCAATATCAAAGTTATTCACAGTGTCAAAAACCATATTTAACCCCTTAGAGCTCTTTGTTCACTTTTCCCCATCACTCCTCAATTGAATTCCTTTGGAAATGTTTGTGTGCACTTTATGTAGGTGAAATTTTCCTTACCATTTCCTTCTTTTAAGGTTCCTTTCACCATGCCCCACACCCAAGTGGACACAATGTTAAATATGCTCCATCCATGTAAACTAAGTATTGGAATGTCAAACCAATTGGATCCATATTCAACCGGATCATGCACTACTTCCGAAGACATCCCTAATTCTCATGGACCTGATAATTACAATCCCACTTGAACACTAGATATGCACTCTTACCAACCATTGTCCTTATTGGGTAATTAAATCAATGTCTATCTGACTTTTAATGTGTGACAAAGAAAAGTAGGCACTCCTACATGCAAACTAATTTACTACACCCATAAACAAAGGAACCAATTCCCAATTCCACCATGAACCAAGGAATGCCACATTCATAATCCAAGATATCTTCAAGATTACATAACAAAATGCAAATGAAAATACTCGACATGCTACCATACTTAGTTAAATCACTTTTCCAAGCACCTTGTCACATAAGTGTGTCTTTCAATCATGCAATACCACCTAAGGAGCATTTCCCTACACATGAAACATGTTTTCACAACCAACCGAAACCTTCCACTAATCAGGTCAATGAAAGAGTAGGGACCTTCATTTCTAGCTGAAGGCATGGGCCTTACATATGAGATTGACATAAAAATGTTGATGTCTAGAGAAAGGAAAAGAGAGAGATATAGATTTACACACACATAAAAATATGAGTATATCGAAAAAGATGTTATTTTTACAATAATAAAAAAATGTATTTATATATGTTTATATCTCTACAGGTTTTGGGACTTTGAATTGTCACTTCTAAGGATTGTTACCATATTAAATCCATTTTAAATAATAAAAATAATTACATTGATCCAAGGTTAAAATGAATTTATGTTAGTAATATTTCATTTAATAAGTTATGAAAATCATCTTTAATAATTTTTATTTATCTTTTTGCTTCAAATAACAAATCCTAGGAAAATGGTATTTCTTCAAGGATGGTACATAAGATAAACCCTAGATTATGATTTCAATATGTCACTTATAAGAATACAACCTAGATGGAGAGGATAACACTACATCCCACAACCACTCAAGCTAAACCAAATTAACTTGAATAATTTTTATTATTATTTAATTTAATAAATTTAATTGGAAAAAGTATATAATAATTAATGATGACTATCGCTATTCATTAAGACCCTCAAAATAAATGCTATTTTATTCTATTTTATTTATTTATTTTTAATTAAAATTCAAAATGTATAAATCTTCACTTATTAGACACATTAAATATAAGAGGATTCCTCTATCTATTTATCGTGTATTGAGTTTCCATCTGAAATATATATATATAATCATGATTAAGTAAAGTTCCAATTAATTTTTTTACTATTTTATGTTTTCTAAGTAAAGTTCCATTTGGTTCCATAATTTTTAAAATTGGGAGACTATCTATTTCTTCTTAAAATGAATCTATGAGAACAAAGTTTCATCATTTAAATGTAATTCCATTGTCTCTACAATGTTTGTGTGTGTTTAGAGAAAAAATACTTATATTAATTATTTCATTAAAAAATCAAAATATACATTCAACTAATCCTCATAAGCCGAGCTTGAACATCAAATTCTTCAATAGATAAATTATTCTAGAATATCTCACCATATAAATCAAAATAAAAAAAATAATATTTCAAAATATCCCTGTTTTATAAAACATAAGACAAACTTGATCTAAAAAATGGAACAAAGGTGTGCTTGTTGATTGAATCTTCTTTAGATATGTCCCACTAAAATCAAGAAAGAAAATCCATGCATCTCCCTCTTCCTACGCTTCCAAGAAATCAGAATAAGGTTGTCGAACTGAGCTTTGCCTTGAAGCTATTCCACCACAACCTTCGAGTACCCTACGACTTGGAGCTACCAAATCTCAATTTCTTTTGTAAAAAATAGTGAAAAATAGCGATGCCCGGAGCGCTATCAATTCTTCTTTAGAGTTTGTTCCACTCCCCATGCCTAGTTTTAGGCAATAGTATTCTCTTGATTGAGAAATAGAACCATTCCTAGGCCACACTAAGTCGTAGACCCCTCGCTAGCGACATAAAAGCAGCTCAAAGCAATCGAATGATCAAACATCGGGAAAATTCTCGGTCTAATAACTTTGGAAGCAAATCTTTCTTAATTTCCTTGAAATACACTTTAATTTTGTGAGCCATGAACTCTCGACTACCAGACTTGTCTTTGCATTTAAAAACTGAAATACCTCTTTCCCAAACAACTTTGCAAAACACCATTTGACGAACAAATGATCCATTGATTCTTCCTCTCTCCTCCATAGCACGCACGGACCCTGCCGGCCTCTAGTTTGACCTTTGTACCACGTCAAGATGTTATTTTTCATTACCCAACTATGGAAAAATGCAAATGTTCAATGGACTCTTACCTTTCCAAAAAAACCTGCAACCAACATTTAACTTAACCATCTAACAGTTCATGAGATAATGCCTCTTATCCCAATTTTCCCAATTAGCAACATCTTCCTTAATCAAAATCCATACTAATGCATTAGGGATGGCAGGAGTGGGGGTCCTCATAGGACGAAGAGGAAATATTGAATTAAGTTATGCTTAGAGCATTGGATACGCCTCAAGCGGAAAAATATGCAAAGCGCCTTGTTGAAAGGAGTTCAATTGGCGGCTGAGAGAGGCATCTCAAGGTTTATTATGGACTCTCTGATCACGGTCCTATGGATGATATTTGGAACCTCTCCCCAAAACACTCAACTCCAATCTATCTTTAAAAAGGTTAAGGCATACCATCCTTCTTCCATGTCAAGAGAGCAAATAACGAGTTGGCCAATACACAAACCAATCACGCGACGAGGCTTCCAAAAAGGGGGCTGAGAGCGTTAGAGGGTCCTGCCGCCATGCAACCTTGGCAATGACAAGTCTTCAGGTTTTCCACGTGCCTGCAGCACATCTGGCATACAATGAAGCTCACATAAATTGGATAAGATTCGCCCCCCGCGGACATTAGGATACTTCGTGGTTTGCGAATATGGTTATGTTGTTCGTACCTTCGCTCTAGTCGCTGTCTTTTAGGCCTTCAAAGACAGTAGGAAAAATTATGTAGGTGTTCTGACAATTATTTCTTGGGATAATCTATTCAGCAAAGAGTTTGTTGAGAAGTTGGAAACGATTATTTTATAACTTCACACGAAAAAGACCGAATACAAAAGCCAGATGGAAAAATAATCTGTCCCATAAGCTATTTTTAACCTCGTGGATGTTAAAATTTATTTCTTTCTTTCTTTTTATATCCATACTCGAATTGAGCCTAGGCTGTCCTGCACACGAAGTCTTTATGGCGCCACCTTAACGCAGGGTACGTCTCTCGGTTGGCATGCTCACTTTCTGATCGCCCCAGATTGAGCTCGCCTTGGAGCATGATTCTGGTTGGTACCTGGTCATTCTGGCGGCGTCCGGTTGCCTCTCCATCCAGCAATTGGGCATTAGATTTCCGGGCCTACACGCCCAGGTTACCCTCGTTCTCGAAACTCTAGGGCGTCACCGTTCAATTTTGGAACAGATTCAGGATGAACTGGCTACTGTTTGTTCGGGCCCAGGTGGAGCTTGTTTTTCAACAACAGACTTCATCGCCAATGGACACCTGTGAAGACAACACAACGCAAGGTACGCCTCCATCAACAGATCGGCCACTGTTGGATCTGAATCAGCCTACAGAAGGCAATGAAAGTCCAGGTCCTATTGCACCAAATCCTCCTGATGATTAATGTGTCTTAGAAGTATATGTATTCTCCGCATTTACTACCGAACAATTACTGTCAGTTTGCTTTCTAGCATGGACATATAATAATCCATTCTAATGCATCATCCTCATCTTACTACAATATGCACCAGAAGGCGAGTATAATTGTTCCATTCTATGGCGATGTCATCCTACAGATCGAACTCCACCCAAATCCAATATTTCCTCCATCCCCATCTCATTCTGAACCCCAACATCTTCCAGGAACCTGTATCCATAATCCGTCAATTGTGATCTTATGTTCTGAGAGATAACTTAACTCTCAGCTACACGTACCCTTATGTTCTGAGAGATAACTTAACTCTCAGCTACACGTACCCAAGGATCCTCTCTAAGTCTCACCCGATTACCACGACCGATTTTCCAGACCACCCACCGGCCAAGAACCGGAAAGGCTCACACCAGCCTTTTCCAAACATTTAATGCTCCACGATGGGACTTGGGATCGGCCCTAATCCACGGCGATTGCCATCTCAGTTCTGGGTTGTCTTGTCGCACAAGTGGGAAAAAAATGACTGCTATATCAAACTTTAAAAAACACATTATATATTTTTGGCCTCCTTGTCGTCATGGTGCTTTTATATGGTTAAGAACATTTAAGAGGTCACAGGTTCAAATCCAGAAGGGGTAGGGTATGTATACTTTCCTAAACTTTACCAGTCAAATTGTTGGGCAGAGGGGGGTCCCTTGTCCCACAAACAAGAGGGTCTCATACACCAATTTGGTGTGCTGTCTTGGTGGTGACCTTAAAAATAGATTATTATTAATACAGCCTGAGTGGGCCTAATGGTTAAGAACAAGTGTTTCCTCTTAAGAGGTCACAGGTTCAAATCGAGAGGGGGTAGGGTATGTATACCTTGTAGACTTTACCAGTCAAATCCCTGGACGAAGGGGAGTCCCTTGTCCCACAAACAAGAAGGTCTCATACACCAATTTGGTGTGCTGACTTGGCCGTGACCTTAAAAATAAATTATTATTATTACAATCAGTACGAAAAATATTGAACTTTGAAAGTCATCTTTGGCGATCAGTAGGAAGAGATCGATTATTGACGAATAGGAAAAAGCTTCGTTGTGAGATACTGTTCATGTTCCGGCACAAGAATAGCTCAGACTGTACATGGAAAGAAATGAAAAGAGGACCAGTGGCGCCTTCCGGCCCTTCAGAGTGTACCAGCGCAGGTTGTCCTCCACCACCGCCGGGAAGTGCTCTGCAAAAGCATACATGAACTGAAATCAAACCCTTCAGGGAGTTCCAGCGTTGGCACTCTCTATCTACCACCACGGCCTGGCCGTCTTCGGTAAAAACATAAATAAGTGTAATTGTTGTGGAATGAGAAGGTTTCTAAAATAAGATATTTTGGCATTTTTTTTTAGGTAATCCAGTTGAAGGGTTTTCCTGTATATATTTAAATTGGAAAATATGATAAAAATTTATAAATAATTATGTTTTTTTATATATATATTTAAATGGAAAAATACCATACAAATTTATAAATAATTATGTTTTCAGTTTACATGTCTTTCTTCTTTTTTATAAAAAATTATGTTGTATTAGATGTAATAGATTATATTATTATGATCTTGTGTTTTTTATATGGAAATTATTTTGATTTGATGATGATGATTAACTTTCAATCAAATTGAATTGGTTTATCCAACCTTAAGACTGTAAGGGACTATTTGCAATTCTTTAAAATTTTGTTTTTGTGCTAGAAAAACATTGAGAGAAACTTTCCAAGATCACCTTAGTTTTGTTGAGTTAAAAGGTTAGCTAAGAGAAAGTGTTTTTCATCTTCAACCTTCTTAGTGTAAAAAATGTAACACATTCTTTCGTCCCATGGAATTTTCCTTCCATGGCATTTTAGGAATTGACCAACTCCCATTTTCACTATGGAGCTCATGGGAATTTGTTCTTATCTTAGCAATGCTTATTTATTTTCTTTAAACTTGTAAAAATAGAGAGATAGTTTTGATCTTCTAGATTAGCGTTGATTACATCCTTATAATACCTTAATTTTATTTTTTCCTCTAACTCTTTGTTACACCACATTTTCTCATTAAATTTTGATTTTATGATATTTTTAATATTATCTTTATTCTACAAAATGGTCCTATCCATGATTCCCTAGTGTCTTAGCCAAGATTGGGGATCTGTATGCCATCCTTGCTTGAGTCGAAGGTGGTTATGACTAGATTTTGAAGCAATTTTAGGAAGCTTCTTGTCTTCCATGTTGTTTAACTTGTTCTTATACATTAGGTATCTAGTCATAGTTGTGCTCTCAATGGAAGAAAGGAATTCATCTAAGAAGAGGAGGATGGGATAGGGCGTATTTCCTTTAATTTTCAGATTATAGGTTATAAAATTCTTTTGGATTTTCTCTATCTTTCTCTAGGATTTGTGAAAGATACTACATCCCTAGACCTCACATCCATATAGAATAACATCTGTAACAAGAGTCTCAAAGAGGAGTTTTTTATTATCCCATATCCAAAGATTAGCTGACTGACAATTATTTTTAAGCCCATAATAAGTTTTCCATCCCTTAATAATCATTTTATCAATGTTATAATTCTAGCTGAGCTTGTGGTGAATATTGATTCTGAGGTATTTGTATGAAGTCACTTCCTCCAAGATGTTGTTGTCATATAGGAAGGTATCATAAGTGATCTTTTCAGATTTAATGATCATGATCTTAGTCTTCTTAGTATTAACAATCATACCTATATTGGAAAAAAAATCCTTAAGGATTCTCAGTTTCTTTCTAAGATTGTGGGGAGGCATCACCATAATAACGATATCATTAGCATAAAGAATAATATTTATGACTATACCAGTGAGCATGGGGGAGACAAAACCTGCTTCTTCCAAGAAATCTTCTAACTTATCAATGTAAATTCCAGAAAGGGTAGGGGATAAGGGACATCCTTGATTCACTCCAATATTGCAGTTAATCTCTTTCAACCATCCCTCAAGATTTTTAAACTTGGCAATAATGTTCTCATACAACCTTATTGTAGCAACTCTCAACTCAAAAGGAACTTTTATTTCTTCCAACCTATCCCAACGGTTTTTCCTGAGAACCATATTCTAACGACCCCATTGTTACGAAAAATAGTGATGTAAACATGTAATTTTTTATTTATTTTTTCTTTTTAAAGTTGTGTTAGGTAATTAAAACATCATGCTAAATAACAACTTCGTCGACAAAACTTTCACACATCTTAACATAAAAATATCAAAGCGGTAACCAACAATTCGACATAAGGCAGACACATCGACAACAATCATCAAGGCACAATATAATTCTAAAAAACAACACATGTAACACAACATTCCATGGCGTAAGGAGTTTAATGTCTACATCAATCATCCACCAAAATTTTAAGGGCACAATTTAAAGTTATTAAACCCTCATGTGGCACCATAAGGGAGAGCACAAGGTAAATGACTATATTTTGTTGCCTAAGGAAATATGATCATAAGCATAAACTCATACATCGCCTACAGTTGAGGCGCAAGAGCATCATCTCTTAAATCAATATGCAAGGATCTAAGGCCTAACATCCATTCACCACATCAAAAACATTACATCCGAGTAATCTAAAATCCATAATCATCATTCATGTCAGCAACACCATTTGCACAAAAGTGAGAGATATGACCCACCAAGCATGACATAAATCGCTAAGTGAGAGAATGTCAGAGATCCACACCAAATCTAATTGCGCGGAGAGCTCAACATCTAAAACCACCATTAAAACACACCGTCTAGTGTGCAAGAAGTCAAAAAACTAAAACCATCATATATTCCTTAAAATCAACGTGCACAAGGTTTCAATTCCAATAACGCATTATTCAACATCAATTGTTCAAGGCACAAGAGCATACATTTAAGGAATCAATCATACCATATTAATAATTCAACATAGTGAAAAATAATGATCTACTCTATTGAGTCATTCCTTCAAGCAATGTTGACACAATCCTAATAAATGTAACATCTCTAATCCATTAGCCATCATTTTATTCACTATTACGTTCATCATATAGAGAAAGGATTCATTCAAGAGAAGTTAAAGATCTTCCTTTTTTTTCTTCGTAAGTTCTCCTTCTTTTGTAGATTCACCATTAGGTATATTAAGAGATTAACTATTAAGAGGAAAACATCTTATGAATCCTCTTCACATAAAAAAATCATTTGTAGAAGGAGGATTTTTTTTTGAAAGTTCAAAGTGGTTTTTATGGCATAAATGAAAGAAATTCAAAACATTCTTCACAAACATCTTCTAATTCCAACCATCAAACTAATTTCTTCCTATATAATATTCATTTTGAAGTACAATAAGAAATCTATCAAAAGTATTAAAAATATTTTCAAGGTCTCCTTCATAACCCTAATTGAACATGCCATCCTCCCTTTATTTAGTATATCTTTCCAAATTAAAAACTTGAGATTTTGAGAGTTATTTGTTGCTTCTCAACCTCGATTACAAACTTCTATTTTAATGACCATATTATTCTTCATTCTGGATTCTTGATTAGTATTAAAAGCAATCAGTATTATTAGCGTTAAAATATATAAAATAGAGTCAAATGTGAAACTTCACATATAGAGCATGCATGAGACAACCTTTGATTAAAGCAATCTTATCAACTCATGCGTACATAATGAAATATAAAGTTCACCAAAGGAAACTTTAATCCATAGGAAATCCTCATTATATTTATAAAATTGTAATATGTTCTTACAACAGGCCTTACATCGTAAGCTCCTTGACATCTTGAGAAAAAACACCAAACCTAGCTACACTACCAACGACCCCAAATTTAGTAAACGTTGCCTACAACCATCAAATTTAGTAAACGCTGAAAGAGTCCATTTATTCGCACGGTTACGTTTATGAACAACCAATCCCAACATCGATTATTTTTAAAGGGTCTAACAGATATCCCTCAGATTGCAAAGGAAAAGTACAAGGCTCAGTGGTATTTCATGTTGGGTGAGTTAGGGGAAAATCACAGAGGATAGTTAACATTTTTTCATAACCTAAGTTGATAGTAATCTAAACACACATGAATCTGCAACCTAACACATATCTGCTAAAATAGGAATCAAACTGTGGTTTACTGTCAGTTTCTCTTTTATGTTGAGATGTGATATTGTTTTATGCTAATTCTAGAAATATATCAAGAGAAGGAAATATCAACTATTGTAGTATTGGGTTAACATGAATTCACGCGCTAAAATAATTATGGTTTTCATAATATAGAGGAGTTAAAAAGGAAAAGGCACTAATTCCATTACAAGAAATATTATACTAAGCTGTATGAATATATAATAGACAAGTCAAATTTCTATTCGCAAAAACAAACAAGAGATTAGCCAGAAAGGAAACGAAAATGATTTTAAAAACTATACATCAGTCATAGTGGCCATACGAATCAATTGAAGAAGAAAAAACGATTTTAAAAAGCTAAGATCTGTCACAGTGGCCATGCACTCAATTGAAGAAGGAAAAATGATTTTAAAAACTACAGATCCATCACCGTGACCATACAAATCAATTGAAGAAGTAAATTTTTTTTTAAAAAGCTATAGATCCGTCATAATGGCCAAACAATCAATTGAAGAAGAAAAGGAAATGTTAACAACAAAATAGCCACCATCCTTATCAAAAGCAAAGTTGAAATATTTAACAAGTTTAAGTGGGAGGAATACTCGATGCCATAACACATCTATAAATATAATTTGTATTTAACATCTGAATGCCAATCAATGGTTGTAACAATACAGTTTAAATATGAACAGACGATAGAGAGAGCTAACGCTAAATTCCCATTGCTTAGTTAGCATATGGGATAGCGTTTCACTCTAGAAAAGTTCTTCATAGTTCAGAATTGATTACAATTTACAATAGTAATCTAGGCAATTGATAAATGTAATAAAATTTAACCTTTGAAGTTACAAGGACTCAATAAAATATTCGTCAATATATATATTCATACACAGAAAATCTAAGAACTTGTACAAATGAAAATTACACTTGCTTACCATAAACATAGCTAAATCCTCCCTAGTCATTGTTTTGTGCATGCACTCCATCTAGCTCCTGCTTGGGAACCACTGAGATCTCATCGGTACCTCCCAACCAATGATATGGGTACTCTTCTTCCCCATGAGCCCCTCGAGACGTAAAGGGACCATGCACACAATACCAGAAAGTGATAGCTCCTAGCTGGCCTCGCAAAGTTGAGCTACCACTTATTATCCGAGATGGGTATCCCAACTCCCACAAGGAAAATTAAGTTAAGAAAAATATTAATAACGTAACCTTATGACTACCAGCCATGATGCATACTACTCCTTCGCCATCCTTTTTATAGATTTTTCTATTGAATAGTTTCCCAAACCCTTATTAGATACATTTTATTAAATTTAATTAGGACAAACGCCCTCCGTACACATGTCACCCAATCCCTTAGTTGCTCCAGAAAATCAATTTATTAATTGATTAAATTTCTTATTTCCTTGACCCACTTAAATGCGTTCCTAAAAATGCTCCTCGGTATCCCTTTATTCCATTACATTTTTTAAATGACTTCCACCTTACTTAAATCCTATTTGAGTTCACAATAGAAAGTTCCAAAGGCTAGATTCCCTGCTAAGTTATAGATTCCCCTTTTTCTTTAAGTTTCCCCTTTTCTTTAAGTTTCTCTTTTTCTTTAAGTTTCCCTTTTTTAACAAAATTCCTAATTAGCAAGTTTAGACAAAAACAACCATTTACCCCTTTTAATAATTAAACCTTTATTAAAATTTACTTTAATTATTAATGCTTGAATTTTCTTTACTCCCTTCTTGTTACATGTCCATCTAGTTTGTTTTTTTTCATATATTCTACTTAGACCTAGGTTTTAAATTCATGAGGATGGTGACAATTCTTACGAGAAAAAAATGTTATTAAACTTCACTCATATCATCATTCATTTTAAGATCGACAAGGTCCTAAGGAGGCATATTTTTCTAGGTACTAGGTTTATTAACTTACCATAGTTAAAATCGTGATGTGCTCGTCAGGATGCACTACGTTCTCCAAGGGTGCCACTTGCATGCATTCCATTTTTAATTTGAGTGACATGCCCTTCAAGACGCACTACGTGCTCCAAGGGTGCCACTCGCCTCCTCACTGAATTTGGTAGATATTAAACCCTTGGAGTCAATACTTTGTTAGGTGACCTTGTGGGACACTAAGGGCCTCTAAGGAATAAGGACCTTGCCTTATTGCACATCAATTAGAATCATTGTGAGCGGCTATCACAGTCTTCCCTCATGAGATCGTGGATCTCTCAAACTAGGCAATCGTTAACCTATAGTTTGAGCCATGGTGGGAGTGCTAGTAGGCTGTGGAAGGGATGTTGCCACACCTCTCCCTCAAGATCTTTGGTTTTCATTTATGACCACTTTACTCCTATGTGATTTTTGTTAGCAAGCTACCGTCATCCTGCATCGATCAACGAAACGTGTCAGCGATAATAGTCAACATCATAATATCTAGTCATGTGTCACATATGTAATATCAAAACATTCAAACCATAACCCTCCTCTCACTAACTCGATCCAGAGTCCAAGGATATCCATCGATACCATCAAAATACTCAAATGTTTAGAGTCCTGCACACTCAGGAAACCAGTCAGTAGCTCATGTCGATATAAAAATCAACGTATCATCAAATTCAAAAACATCATCATGCTCCATAATCGAATCAGTCAATGATACAATGAACCAGATAACTTTCACACAAGTTTCCACAAGAATAATTCACATTGGGTGCGCACAAGTGTGAGATGTTACATACACCCCCTCTTGTTTTAAAATTCGTCCTGAAGTTTCATAGTATACAAATGAAAAAAAAAAAAAAAGTATCTGAAAATATCTATATGTCTAGCTATAAAAAAAGTGAAACTAATAACACATATGATATGTTTCCTCCCAAGTAGTTGAGCATGGAATATAATTCTCCTACTGGACCTTGACCTTATCGACGATTTGACATCATAGCTGTCGAATGCGATGGTCCAAAAAGAAGATTGGTTCTATCGTGATCTCACCCTTTCCAACATGTCCAAAGAAATCAGTCAATCCCATGCGTAGGATCACTTACCCAAATTCTCACATGGACACGAGATAAACATCCTGCAATGCCTCAAGAATGAGGCAGGACTAGGTGTTAGGTGCTTCATAATTATGGTCGACGCGATGTGTAGTGGAAAACCCTTATGTTGATCCTGTGCTTATACCATTCCTTTCGTATCGTTTTTAATTGTTATTTCAATTATTGGATTGCTTCTAGTCCTACCAAGACCCCATCCTCTATTCGATCCCAACTCAAAGGTGTCCAACATGGTCGCCCATAAAGAAACTCAATGGTGCTTTGATGGATGTTGTTGAACACAAACTTGGCCAATGGCCAAAACTATTCCCAATGTTTCTGTTGGTCGAATGCACACATACGCAACACAACCTTCCCAAATTGGTTCCTTCCTTCGGTTCGCCTGTCCATCTCGAGGACATGTTGTACTAAAGTTCAGTGTTTCTCCCAGGGACTCTTGGGAAACTCATCCAAAATCATCTTGAAAACACTGAATCCCTTATCGATTACAACTCCTTAGGTACATTTGACACTTTCAAAATCTTATTGATACAAACTCTAGCTATACCTGGTGCCTGATGCATCATATGCACAGGGACAAAAAGAGACTCTTGTCAGAGTCTCAACTGTCACAACCATCGAGTCGTACCTCCTTCTCGTCAGCGACAATTCAACAGTGAAGTCTATCGAAATGATATCCCATGTCGATTTTAGAATACTGTGTGGTTGTAGAAATGTTGTTGGATGTCTATGTTCAACCTTCACCTACCAACCTTCTAGACATCCGCCACACAGTTGACGATGTCTGCCTTTATACCTTCTATAAGAATAAGGGCTCAAGGTTGGTCCTCATCTGCATGACTCTTGGATGAGGCATGTACACTACTCTATGAGCTTTGTTGTTGGGATGTAAGTAAATCCATTTTTTATATACCAAATATATGTCATTGTCCATAGTATATCTCTCAATTTTGGTACGAACATGGTGTCTTGTCTTAAAAATTCCTTAACCCCTCTATACTAGTCAGCATTGCACTATAGTTAGAATACTTTCACGTAGTTATGTTCGAACAGGTATCACTGAAAATATGCATGGTCTCTGACTAAACACATATTGCTCTATGTTCATTGTTCCTTTTAAGTAGGAATTCTCAAAATCATAATCGATAAGCATTTTTTAGCAATGCCCTTGCGCACGTTCAAGTCATTTTGCGTAAAAAAGTGTTGTAAACCATAGTGGTCCATTTTTAGTTCGAATTTATGTCCAATCAGGTAGTGTCTCCACACTCTCAGGGCATACACAATCGCTAACAATTCAAATCATGTATTGTGTAGTTTTTCTCATGCTTCCTAGACTTCCTTGAGATGTAAGCGTTCACTAGGTTGTCTTACCTCAGACTTCATCCAAGCCTTCCTTAGTTGTGTCAATTCATACCAAGAAGTGCTCGTCCACTCTAGGTACTTTTAGTATTGATGTTGTCGTCAACAACTCCTTCAGCATTCAAAATACTTCTGTTCATTTCTCTGTCCACACAAACTTCTTGTTCTTCTTCTGCAAATTTTTAATCAAGTTTTCTATCTTCGAAGAACCCTTGACGAACCATCGAGAATGTCCCACCAAACCCATGAAGCTATGCACTTCTGGGACATTCCTCGGCACAGGCCACTCCACAATAACCTCTACCTTTTTTATATCCACAACAAAGCGTTCATCGTAGGTAACACGCCATAAACAATGAATCCTTGGTATCCTTGCAACTGCTTCCCATAATTTGTTCCCTCACAAAACTGTAGTAACAAGCATAATAGTTCATCTTGATCTTCTGTCATCCAATTATATCAAAATTTCATCAAGGAATACTTGACGATAGTCAAGCAGAGTCTACATGACCCATCCTTCTTCTGTAAGAAATTAATAGGATCGCCCCAAGGTGATACATTAGACGTATAAGTTCTAGGTCCAACAACTCCTTCAGTTGCACCGTCAACTTCTGTAACTCAGGGGTCGACTTTTGATAAGGCTTTATTTTCATCGGTTCAGTTCCAGGTTTTAGGTCGATGGAAAATTCCATCTTAGATTCGGCGGTAAATCCAATAAATATTTTGGGAACATGTCAAAAAATTCTCGTACTACCATAAGGTCTTCTAATCCTTCTGCCAATCCCATGTTATTCAGCACTAGGATTGCATATAGATTGCATCCTTTGCACACAATCCTTCATACTTGTATGGGAGAGATGAAACTCATGGATACACATTGTTTTATCCCTACAATCACTCGTCTCCATCCTTCATCGTCAATCCAACTCAACCTCCTCATCTTACCATTGAGTATAGCATCATACGATTTCCCACCAGCCCATACTGATGATGTCGTCATAAGACCTTAAGATCATGACATAGGTCAGACTTTGTTACACTATCCCCAAGTTAAAGTGATAGTTCATGTGTCTTGTTGACTCGACCGCTCTGGCCCCTTTTCGACCAAACAGTCTTGTTGGTAAGGTTACTCTCCACATGTCCATATCCCACCTCTAGTCCAGTACTCCTGGCAATGGAATAGAATTTTTTGGCCCATCAGCCTAAGATCTTGGTATGCTCTACCCACAAGCCTAAATGATGACTGCTAGAGGTGGTGTTGCGGATGGGGTGGTCCCGTGTAGGGATCCTTCTTCTAAGGAACCTATCATGAAGGTATCGCGAGAAAGGGTCCTATATACATATCTTGGTACCAAGATGTCTTGTCTGGTTGGTGCCTGATGCTACTACGCACTAGAGGTTGTTATTCATGATGGTCTTGCAGGAGTCTTGCCCTAACTCCCATAGTCAAATATTCTTCAGCTAAGGGGCCTGCTAGACTACATTGCACAACGTTTGAGGCCTTTATGTCCTCGCCTTTGCATGATAGTTGGAGTTAAGGTCGACACGAGCTTGTTGATATCTATCTTCTTCATGTTCAGATGTAGTTCATACTGTGGTAGTTCCACAGGTATAGTCTCATAATTCGTCAGCATACAAACATCTTGTCGTAAGGCGTTGGACTCATCGAGTTGGGGCTCAATGAGTTCCTCAAACATTTACTTCTCCTGGAACCATTCATCAACCAGTTCCCGTAAGATGGATCCAATGGACATGTTAAGCTGAGGTAGGAGTGTCTTACATCATATCAGAGCACTCCCATTTTAGATTAATACCTCCATGCAGACCTTCGTGATGGAGGGTTTACTCGCGAAGCATGAAGCACATCGCCTGGCTCTCCATCCATGCCTCGGTGGCTAAGCAGTCAGTGGAACTCATGAACTTGGGAACTTAATCTTCTAGAGTTTTTTTCTAAAGTGATTAGTACTATCTATGTCACATTGTGGACCATCAAGGGTACATGTGCCCTGGTCATACCTCAGTACAGACAGTTAGTAAAGGCCTCTACATTTCCATGGAAGGAACTTGTCGTATCAATGCATCTCGTGTAATAATACGCTCATGCTCAAGACTTTTTCTTCTCCTTGGGGTTTGGACCTCCCTCATGCAGGTCTTATTGGAGGTGTCACACCTCCTCCCCTGGCATCACATCGCGAATCTCCATGGCATCCTCTAACCATTATTACCGCAAGGACATGTTAAAAATTCAATTAGAGTTGAGTATTAATCAAGAGATTAATTTAGAGGAAGGCATGGGTATCCCTAGTCCCATGGCTGAAACCTCTCTAATACCATATGTAACGATCCCATCGTTACTATAACAAGTGAAGTACACAACTATGTTTTTTTTTTCTTTTTAATTATGCGTTAACTAATACATCATACTAAATAACAACTTCATCGACACAACTTCCACACATATTAATGTAACAATAAAAAAGGGTTCACCAACAATTCGATATAAGGCATACACATCGACATCAATCATCAAGGCATAATATCATTCTAAAAACCAACACATGTAATGCAACATTCCATGGCGTAAGAAGTTTAACATCTACATCAGTCATCTACCAAAACTTTAAGGGCACAATTTAAATTTTTTAAACCCTCATGTGGCAACATAAGAGAGAATGCAAGGTAAATGATTGTATTTTGTTTCCTAAGGAAATCTAATCATAAGCATAAACTCATACATCACCTAGAGTTGAGGCGCATGAGTATCATCTCTTAAATAACTACGCAAGGATATAAGGCCTAACATTCATTAACCACATCGCAAACATTATGCATGATTACTCTAAAATCCTTAACCATCATTCATGTCAGCAACACCATTTTCACAAAAGTTAGAGATATGACCCATCAAGCATGACATAAATCGCTAAGTATGAGAATGTCCAAGATCCACACCAAATCTAATTTTGCATAGAGCCCAATATCTAAAACCACCATTAAAACACATCATCTAGTGTGCAAGAAGTCATAAACCTAAAACCATCATATATTACTTAAAATCAGTGTGCACCAAGTTTCGATTCCAATAACGCATTATTCCACATCAATTGTTCAAGTCGCAAGAGCATACAGCTAAAGAATCAATCATGCCATATTAATAATTCATCGTAGTGAAAAATAATGATCTATTCTATTGAGTCATTCCTTCAAGCAATGCTGACACAATCCTAAGAAATGTAACATCTCTAATCCATTAGCCATCATTTTATTCACTATTAGATTCATCATATAGAGAAAGGATTCATTCAAGAGAAGTTAAAGATCCTCCTTGTCTTTTGTAAGTCCTCCTTCCTTTGGAGATTCACCATTAGGTATATGAAGAGATTAACTATTAAGAGGAAAACATCATATGAATCCTCTTCACATAAACAATTTGTTTGTAGAAGGACGATTTTTTTTTAAAGTTCAAAGTGGTTTTTATGGAATAAATGAAAGAAATTCAAAACATTCTTCACAAACCTCTTCTAATTCCAACCATCAATCTAATTCCTTTTTATATAATATTCATCTGATATATTTGAGGTACAATAAAATATATATCAGAAGTATTAAAAATATTTTCAAGTTCTCCTTCATAACCCTAATTGAACATGTCATCCTCCCTTTATTTAATATATCTTTCCAAATTAAAAACTTGATATTTTGAGAGTTATTTGTTGCTTCTCAACCCCGATTACAAACTTTTATTTTCCTGACCATATTATTCTTCATTTTGGATTCTTGATTAGTATTAAAAGAAATCAATATTATAAGCGTTAAAATATATAAAATAGAGTCAAAAGTGAAACTTCACATCTAGAGCATGCATGAGACAACTTTCGATTAAAGCAATCTTATCAACTCATGCATACATAATGAAATAGAATGTTCACCAAAGGAAACTTTAATCCACAGGAAATCCTCATTATATTTATAAAATTGTAATATGTTCTTACAACAGGCCCTACATCATAAGTTC
>JZKD02S1995321.1:130121-155388 GCA_000966675.3 Picea glauca
ATCCAGAACTAGATCTCAGCAGATCTACAATAAATGCCTATCTTATCTACAGCCTGCGCAAAGGCATGGCATTCATGGCTCACCAGCCTAAGGCATTAATTTACATTGAATTCAATTTCAAAAATGAGGTTGTGCCTCCCTTTCAGCACATGAATGAGTGTGCGCTGACGTGGTTGACGGAATGGCATGGAGAGATGCTCCTGCATCACCAGTTGTCTATCCTTTACTTGTCTCTACGTTTGATTGATTCATGGCTGAATGATTAATTTTTGCACCTTCTTGTGGATGATTTTATGTGCGTTTGATTGATCCATTGTTGAATGATTAGTCTGGCACCTAATTGTGAATGAGTATCTTTGCGCTTTCTTGTGATTGATTACATCTGTGTTTTCTGGTGGTTGATTTCTTCTGTGTTATCCTGTGTTTGATTATCTTTGAGTTTTCTAGGTGATTTACCAAGCCTTTACACATTAGTTACTCCATGATTTTCATGGCTCATTCCCCAAATTTTACCCTATTATTTTTGTGGCCCTTCCCACAACGATTTTACTTGGTAGCTATTTTGTTTTCGCATAGCGTTGCATTTGTTTTTACCCAAATTTTTGTCCTCCATATGTATATTGTTGTATTACATATTGTATCATTGTATTGCATATTATTAGATCATTCTATTTCATATTGTATCGTTGTCTTGCATATTATTATTAGACAATGAAATTACAATTATTAGACAGCGAAATGTTACCATTATTAAACTGCAAATTTAGTCATTTATTGAATGCGATTTCTTATGATAAAACTCAAAAAAATAATACCTTGATTGGAAATGAATTTACCCTTTGTTTGACTATGTTTTTAAACCTATGAATGACAGTGCAATCATATCTTGATTTGGCAATGAATTTACCATGTGTTGACTGCATTTTTAAACCTGTGAATGAGAACTAAATCATACCTTGATTGGAAACAAATTTACCCTTTTTTTGACTGTGTTTTAAAACATGTGAATGACAACGCAATTATACCTTGATAGGAAACAAATTTACCCTTTGAATGAATGTGAATTGAATCGTTCTTACACAACAATTTTATGTGTTGGGTGACTATGATTTGAATCTCTATCAAGCAACAAATTTTATGTATTCGGTGACTACGATTTGAATCTTTATTACACAAAAATTTTGATGTATGGTGTGACTGTGATTGAATCATCATCACATAACGATTTCCCCTATTTCACGATGACATCAGTCTTCACAGAGTGAGGGTAAATTTCTCCTTGAATACACAACGTTTTCCCATAATTCATAATGATAACAATATTTTACGCAGTCAAGATACATTCTCCTTGAATACAAAATGTTTCCCCATAATTCATAATGATAAGAATATTTTACATAGTCAAGATACATTCGCCTTGATTACATAATGATGTATACACTGTGAATTCCATAAATGATCATCGTTTGATAACATGTTTAGTTGACAACCATTATTAATAGTTACCAAAATTTTGTTGACAGCCATATCATATTGATTGACAACATATTTCATTGATTGATAGCATATCTTGTTGACAATTATTATTAATAGATAGAAATATTTTTTGACAATGATCTCATATTGACTGATAGCCATTATTATTGATTGATAGCATATTTTGTTGACAACAATATCATATTGATGCAACACTGTGTTGATGGGTCTTAAATATATCGATTCAACAATAGGAACCAAACCTACCACCTTGGCCCAATTAGACTATGTAGCGTTTAAAGATGGAATGGTTCTCTAGATCTTGCAATCTGACCAAATTATCGATGGGCTTTGTGTTTTCTTCTGAAGGCTCTTACTTCAGTTAGGACTATTCTCTTCTGTATTTTCTCTTGGGTGGGACTTGTATGATAGATGCAAGCCAGTATAAACCAACTTGACAGGAAACAAGATTAAGTTTTAACTACTGGGGAAGAGGCTAAGATTGGGATAACCCATTGCTCAAACATGCAGACAATGATTCTATAACACAGGCCTAGTACTAATACATAAACCATGTGAGCATGCAATTATTCTCTAAGAAACTAAGTATCAGAAATAAATCACATATGTAATAAGATAACGGCAAGAAAAGTAATTTATCTACCATAACCATTCATCACATAATTACACAATGATTCATTTTCATCATTAAAGGAAAGAATATCAAAACATTGCACCAGATAACTTGACAACATATTTAATTGCTCTTATTCATTACTGTGTCATTCATGAAACATGATAGGAAATAGTTCTTCTCCAAGTCCAATCACATGCATTTGATGAAAATAGCTTGTCTTTTGTCTAGAAGGACTTCTCAATTCATAGCAGATTCAAAATAATTCTTAACAACCAAAAATAAAGAGTTCTTACAACAACCATTGACCTCTCACGAATTTGTCGATGTCTTTATTTATAATATAAATTTTAACTCAAATTAACAGCTAAGTGAAATTTAAACAAACCAAAAATCGCCATGTGGCATCATCTTCTAACAATTTCTTTAACAGACAACCCAAGATATCTCTTGAAAATGGTGAGTTCTCTTGTATTCAAACCAACTGATAAACATTTCTTCACAAGTTTGGGCCCATGGAAATCTGTGATGTTCCATCACAGCCGCATATATCCCCCTGATGTCCACTACATGTTCCCAATACTTTACCAGACTGGAGTTTAACTATTGTAGCATGGTTCGGTCTCTGATTGGATGTTCTACAAATCGTTGCACTTTCCCTGGTCTTGCATCGGTCATCTTTGTGAGTTCTTTGGCCAATAACTAATCTTATTTTGCATGCGAATCAACTATGTCTTTCAGGTCAATGAATTTGTTGGGGGTGCCAAAATCGGGAAGTCTGATATCTTTCATTACTTTATTAATTTTATCCCAGTGTTTCTTATGAGTTCTTTGGTGAGGTCATGGAGAAAAACAATTTCGGTATTCAAGAGGATCTTTCCTGTAATCAGGGATGAGTTATTTTAGTGAATAGGTAACACATAGTAAGATACAAACAAAAAAAAATAGATCGATGTGTACCTATGGAGCTTGTTAGTCTTGATTGTTTAATACTTACTTTATCCCAAAATCCCCTTTGAATGACATGTGATGTCCTTGTCCACACTGGCACTCCTCTTTAGTTTAAATGAGTTACGTCAGCACACCATGGTGTGGAAAATCAGGTATGGAAGATATGAGCATCAGAACTGTCATAATAGCCTCTCAACCCTTGGGGATGGGAAAGGATGCCATAGTCGAACGTGTGCGCATACGCTCTCAGAAGGTCGGATACTGTAATAAGGAAATCGTTAAATTCCTCAGGTTGAGGTGAGTGATTCCTCCATAATCCATATCACCAAGTGTGTCAACTATAATTCATTAATAATGGAAGTTGGGGAGTTTAAAGATATTAGAATCACTGTACCATATATTCCCTACAACTCTGATCGGCCACATTTCATGCATTATGGATTGCATCCTTCGAGTAGCTGTGACATGTTAAATCTTCAAGACATCCTGTCGTGAGGCATGATTTTTCTTTGGAATGTTATGTTTTGCTTCCTCATTCTGCTATAAATTCTAGGGGCTCTGTGGGGAATTCTACGGAGCAGCTGAATTTATACATATGTAACATTGGTCTTGCGAGTCTAATTTAGGGATGATTTTAAGGATCGAAATTTGTTTTAAAATGTAGAAACCTTGGCAAATCTTATTAATCCTTCATATGCCAACTATAAATGTTTGGCGATATGTTTGTAAAAATATTCAAATTTCTAAGGATTTTATATAGTTTTTATAAATTTTTGGCGATTTTTAAGGTAAAATAATTTTATCCTATAGAATTTGAGCGAATCATTTTTAAAATAAAGAATCTCGTTTTTGGAAAAACCATGGAAAATTAGCCCATGAGTGAAATTTATCCCCTAAAATCATCCATGGTCTAATTCTGGCAGATCTCTGTGTTGTAGTCTTTAGTCATCCACAAACACCTGAGATAATACTCTATTGCACTATGGGATATCCCTTAGACAATGGATGAGGTTTGCGAGGTAGTCGTAGTGCTAGGTCCAAGCACCAGTGTGCCTGGGACTCTTTCTTATTGGCATCAAGTGTCCCTGAAGCTTAAACAGGAGGTACCTGCCTTTGTTCAGAAACAATGTCAGCGTCTCAGGCGGAGGTGGGAGTGGAGAGAAATACGTCTGAAGGAAATATGTTGTGGGTCATGCCCTCTCAGGAGAAGACACCGAGGAGGAGGGGAAGGCCTAGAAAAAATAAGGAAAAAGGAGGAGAATACTACCTCCCAACTGAGAAAATTGCACTCGCGTCCCTTGAGGAGTTTACGATGCACACTACCTAGTCGCAGTCTATCGAGACTACCATATGAGGAAGAGGAAGATGAAGGGGAAAGTAAATGACACTGGGTTCTCCAGTGGGATTCCCATCCAGTAGCTAGAGTAGGCCCAACTTTTCATAGCCAAACTTTACCAAGAAAATAGAGAATTGGTGAGAAATTTGGCGGCGAAGAACTAGGAGGTATCAACACCGCAGGGTCATGAAGGAAGCACAGATTGCCTCAAGAGATGGCTTAGGGAGGAACAAGATATGATTGTGCAACTGCATGAGGCACAAAGGATGATGGGGAAGGATAAAAAAGAAAATACTAGAAGGTGCAAGGAGTAGTATGAGAGAAGGTCCATGTGCAGGAGAAACATAATGGGTAGGCTCTTACTTTGCATTCTCTAGAGTGACGCTTGATAGTTTTCTCTTTTTGTTCTAATGGTTTTCATATTCTCACTGTAACTAGGCCTATTAGTTAAGGCATTGTTGGTGTTTATTTGTACGTAACTTGAGCTTGGCAACAACTTTAATTATATGAAAATTTGAAAGTGTTTTGAATGTATCATGCTCCCTCTGCATATGCAAATCTACCATGTTTTTTGTCTAAGTTTCTCGAAAATTATGAGATTTTATAATTATCATTGTTCTAAGTTGCTTTGTAACTTTGTTGATACGTTCCTTTTAAAACTTCTGATGTCGATTAATGTTGATGTGGTGTTACTGACTTGGGGTTATTAAAATATTCTAAAATCAAGAACTCAACTGGTGGGTAAGGATTACACTTGGGGACTTCTCTCACGTTGAATGCGCCTAAAGAGCTAGATGTTGCGATGACTGATGTCAGGATGTCGTCAGGGATCAGCGTCCAAATGGAAAATTAGTGTGTAGTTTTATTTCTGTATTATTATTTTTGTAAATCTTCGGCACCGAAATCGTTTCGGGAGTCAGCGATTGGCGATACCACTCCTCTCCTTGCATGACACTTACTCTTTTCATTTTTATGCGGATGTCGGATGAATCGGTTGTTGACAATATATTTAGTGGAGTTTATTCATGGAGATGGGAGACCTCCTTCTATCGACACCGGTGAAATTTGATGCTCGGATGATTTGAACTTCTCAAGCGATTTTTGTCACTTTTAATCTTTCCCGATGCCGAATTTCCTAAGAATGTTGGGGAAAAATTTAGACTGTCGATTTCTTAAGTAGTTGTCAAGTCCCTTTTAAAGTTAAGATGATTCTTTATATGTTCAAGCAGACTTTAAACAATTCAAACATGAAAAAATAAAATATAAGCACAGGCAATAGTTTCATACTAAAGTGGAAACAAACAGTGCAAAGGATCAAGTAGTACCCAAAAAGTAGAAATGGACAAGAATTTTTTAGGCTCTGTTGAGTACTCAAAAAATGGATATTCATTGGGTGAAAGAAGAATCTTTGTTCCTCCTCTGAGGCTCGAATGATACGGAAGTTGATGGAGAATCTTAATTGGTATTAAATTAGAACCTTTTAACCTCTACATTTGAAGTTCTTTGGTTGATGCTTCTAGGTCTACCTATGGGGTTTTAACCCTTTTCCTGCTTCATTTCCTTTGACCTCGAATCATGCCCCCTTTTTACAAAAGTTTAGCAAAGTATTCACCTGCACGAAGCCTTTAATTACCTCTACTCAGCTTCTTTAGTGTTTCTCTATTTCCAGTGAGCGCCCATAGCCCCGGTGGAGTCAACCCGACATCACAGACCTTTCTCCACTGCCAGGGAGTTTCCATAGCTCTAGCAAAGATATATTCATTCTCTCTCCTATTTTTAACTCTTTTGATAATATCAATTTTATTTTAGCATAATTCCCTGTGTGAGTGGGAGAGGAGGATGTCTGTTTATTTGCAAAGTGAGATGATTAAGGTGGATCCTTCACTAGCTCTGTCTTTTGGGTTCATGTAGTCCTTTCCATCTTTCCTTCTTTCCCTTAAGGTCTTACTGAACCACAAAGTAGACACTTCTAGAATTTCTCTGAAGTTGTTCATTTTCTCAGGTTAGATAGAGGATTACTTAAAGTAATCGCAAGTTTTTCAATGCTTCTCATGTTTGTATGTGAGCGACGAGTTAGAAACAAAGTTCATTATGTTTCATGATTTTAAGGCCAACCATCGTCTTTCCCATTACACCTTCAAAAGTGTAGAAAAATAGAATGAAAATAAACAACAAAATGAAGTATTTTGCAACCATGAAGATACTCAACAAGGAACACAAAACACACATTTTTTTTTTTTTTTTTTATTATTTATTATTATTCTTCTTATTTTTATTCTTTAATATATATATATATATATATATATATATATATATATATATATATATATATATATATATATATATATATATATATATATACTACTGGAAGTATTTTTTTTAATCTTAGCCATTTACTGGGAGGGCATCAGGTTCGCCCTTCATATTCTGCAACCGATAAGTTCCTGCCCCAATCTTCTCAGCCACCTGAAAGGGTCCAAGACATAGATTCTGAAACTTAGAATGCTTCTCTTTTGGTTCATTTTCCCTATCCCACTTCAGGACTAAGTATCCTACTTCAAATTTATTTTCCTTAGCCTTATGCTTATCGAACCATATTTTCACTATCTATGGGTGAGCTAATAAATTTGAATTATCCTTTTCTCTCTCTTCTTCCAGCATGAGCAGAGTGTTGATTCTTTGTTGTATGGCCGACGAAGGTTCCTTGTTGGAATCTTGGGCTAGTTGAAGAGATGGAAGATAGAGCCCATTTGGGAGGATGGATTCTTTCCTGTAGACCAAAAATTATAGGGAATTTCCTATAGTTTATTTGGGTGTGAATCTATCGGCCCATAGAGCATTATGAAGTAGATTATGCCAATTTCTTTGGTTATCTGCAACCATCTTTTTTAATATTCTCACCAGGTTCTCATTAGTTGATTCTTCCACACCATTTCCATGGGGATAATAGTTTGTAGAGTACTTAATTATGATTCCCTTGTCCAAAGAAAACGTTGTCAATAGGGTGGAAGAAAAATAAGTTGCATTATCCAAGACCAGAACAGAAGGGACACCAAACCTTGTGATCAACTATTGTTCTATGAATTGGATTACTACCTTATCATTTACATGAGTCAAAGGAATGGCCTCTTCCCATTTCGTGAAATAGTCGGTGGCAGTAAGGATGTACTTGTGCAGTTTTGAATAGCTAGGTGTAATTTCTCCTATGATATCCAACCCCCATTGCTCAAAAGGCCTAGAGATAGTCACAGGCTGGAGTGGGACTGTTGCTCTCTTCTCCTTTCCAGCGCTTATTTGAAATGTCTTACAATTTATAGCATAAGTATGAGCATCTTTGAACAAGGTGGGCCAATAATAGCCATCTCTTAGAATATTATGAGTGGTGGTGTTTCCTGCAAAATGTCCCCCAACGGGGCCATCATGGAGTTTTGTCATCACTTTGTCTATGTCTTCACATTCGACACATATTAATAGTACTCTGTCATAATTGATCTGAAAGAGTACCTAATTTACAAGGTGATATTGTGCATATTTTAAACTGAGGGCTCTCCTTTCCCTATGGTTGAGGTTTTTAGGACAAGTCCCGTGATGTAGAAGATATGTTAAATACTTGTACCAAGATTTTTGTCCTGGGGATATGTATGATACTTCGTCACACCATAGTTCCATTTTGTTCTCCCATCTGGAACCTTCATTTACTTGGTCCTGGGCTTTGGCTGCAAGCTTTCATAACCCTTGTCCTCTTACTAATTTGGTAGGTTTTATAGCTAGATCAAATTCCTAGACTACCATCATCCAGTTCCCTCTTCTTTCCCCCATTTCTTGTTGGGTAAATAAGGATCAGACTATAGGGTATGACACAATCACTTTAGTGTGATTATTGAAGTTGTAAGACCTGAAATGTTTTACTGCCTTATATACTGCATAGGCCTATTTATCTATAGCAGGATAGTTGAGCTCAAATCCTTGAATATTAGTGCTCATGAATGACACATGGGCCTCATTGTTGTCGTCATCCTTCTTAGTCAAAACTGTAGCTAATGATTGGTCGAAGTCAAAAGTATAAAGGGAGAAGTCTCTATTGAAATTGGGACTTCACAACATCGAGTCCCATGATATAGCATCTTTGATATTGCTGAAGGCATCTTTTCGCTCATCATCCCACTGAAATTCGACAACCTTGCGAATCATATTTTGTAAGGGTTTGATGATTTCTATGAAATCAGAAGTGAACTTGCTCACAAAATTGATTTGCTCAAAAAAGGATTACATAGATTTCTTGTTATGGGGAAAGGGGAGTTGAGCTATGGCCTTAATCCTTTCTGGGTCTATGTGAATACCTGCTTGAGATATAATGTGACCTAACAACTTACCTTCCTCGACACCGAAGATATTTTTCTTAGGTTTTAAGGATATACCGTATTTCCTACACCTTTCAAAAATCTGAGTTAAGTGTTGGATGTGCTCTTCTCTATTCTTCGAATACATTGTTACGCCATCTAGATACACTATCGCTCATTTATTGATTATTCCCTAGAAATATACATCCATGGTTGTTTGTAAGGTCGCTCCTTCATTAATTAACCTGAAAGTCATGTGTTTATACGCAAAGTTTCCCCACTCGGTTCAGAAGGTTGTTTTTAAACGGTCTTCCTCTGAAACCAAAATTTGGTTGTAACCGGAGAAACCATCTAGTAGAGATAAAATATCCAAGTCGGATATGGTATGCAAGAGTTGTTCCATTGGAGAGACTGGGTAATTTTCCTTTTCTGAAGCTCTTTTTAGGTTCCTAAAATCTACACAAAAGCGGATTTCACTCGACCTTTTATTCACTGGGACAAGATTTCCTATCTAGGTGGAATACCTAACCTGGAAGATGATGTTTTCATCTAAATCTTATTTAATTCCTAATACATGAGAGGTTCTAGGGATGGGTGATACTTTAGAAGCTTCTGTTGGAAAGGTTTCACTTCGAGTTTTAACGGGATGGTGTGTTAAATGATGAAAGTATCATACATTTTCATATCTCTATAGGACCATGTGAAGACATCTTGGTACTATCTAAACAATTTGAGATAATATTTCCTTTTTTCCTTTGATATAGTCTTCCTGAGATTCACATTATTTGGGTTCTTTGGGGTCCCAATATTTATAGTTTCATGTAGTGGACAAGAACTATTGGTCTTTGTGTTTTTTGGTCCTTTAAATCGCTCTTTCAGATCAAATAGATTTTCTAGATTAGCTATCCCTTTCGAGATCATGTGAGCCTTTGATTTATCCATGGGTTGTCATGTTCAAGGATCGGTCTCTATTCATTGATCTTGGAATACTTCATCGTCAATAGCCAGATCTTTGAAATTTTCTTGGTTAGTCAAGAATTTTAGGATCTGTTCATCTCCTTCAAATACTTTCCAATTGGAAATTTTATTAGGTACCGATGGTTTGTAGAGAAAATCCATAGTGAATCATGAGGCTTCATAATCCTAAAGAGGCGACAACCTAGAAGCAGTTGTGGCCAAGGAGTCCGCAAGAATATTCTTTGCTCTAGGGATTGCTGTAATATTGAAGGCTTCAAAGTGATCCATTAACCTATTTACCTCCTACTGATACTTATTTTGGTGAGGAGAATTAAAATGTATAGTATTTCTTACTTGTATAAAAATAATTTAAGAGTCTCCAAAAAAATTCAATTCCTTGAGATTCAAATCTATGTCTTTCTTTAATACTTGTACTAGAAATTCATATTCGACAGTGTTTTTGGTACATTTGAACTCTAGCCTACAGGACAAGAAATGACGTTTACCTTTAGGATCGATGAGGATGAACCCTACTCCTAACCCTTCTTGTGATTTAGATCCATCAAAATAAAGGGTCCAAATTTCTGAACGACAATTGTTGTTTTTCTTTCTCTTGTTAATTTGTTGCCTTCCCATCTTTCATTTTGTAATCTCCAACACGGGGTTTTTATAGAAGAGGGTGTATCCCATTGGTATCGATAACTTATCTCAAAAAAAAAATTCAGAGTTTTGGGTAAGAGTAATGTCGAACAAGAGAGGAGAAAAATTTCCAATGTAGGAATCATAGGAATAATTTCCCAATATGGGGAAATCTGTGGATGAGGGTTTGTTCGGGGTTTCTATATCAGTGACTGTATGTTTCAGATATCTCTCCCTATCGATTTTGATCACATTATTGTATACCTTTAGTGGTAACCAAAGGTGTGCCCAGTCCATACTAAAGTACCCATTTAGATTTTCAGACCAATCTCGACTCAGTAATAGACCATATGCCTCTAGGATATCTACTACAATGATCTCAATCACTTGCACAAATGTGGGATGTGTCGATATCCTGATCATCACATCTTTGAGTTCTCCTATGAATTTGACATGGGTTCTGTCTAGCTGAATGACATGTTTATCACTCTTGAGAGGGATGGGATTTAATTTTTTGCAAATAGACAAGGGTATAACGTTGGAAGATGCTCCAGAATCTACCAAATAGTTGTGAAGGCTTTTGTTGAAGACTTCAAACGTCAAGAGGAATGGTGGGACAAAAGGATTTTCCTTTCTATCTCTCGAATAGGTGTGCACAATTGGTTTTCCCACTAGATTTGTGGGAGACAAATTTATTTCCGGACCATTACCTGTCGTCGAGTTTTCTACTGAGTTCAAATATTGTAACAGAAAGTCCTTCTGCTGAGGAATCCTACATACGTCCATAACTGACATATTAGCCTTTAGCTTCTTCAAATCTTCGACCACGTTGTAATATAGTTTGGATGATTCCTGGGTATGAATTCTTATAGGGTTTTTATTGAGAGCAAAGGATGTTTCTGGGCGATCGGGAGTTAACTTACTTTTCGAGGCATGGGTGGCATCGATATCTTTTGAGCCAGACATACCCTTACAATGTGTTTGTATCACCTAAACTTCCATGGGTTATTCCTGAGACTCAAACATGTCGTTGGAAGGCATGATCAGGCCAGTATTCCATATCAACATGGTTGTATCTCGTGGTGGTTCAATCTCTTCCTGGTCAGCAATATTCATAACTGAACTACTTAGTTGTTCGGTCAGGGAGACTTTATCTAGAAATCGATTGGCCATCAAATTCACGGAATGTACCCATTGAGGGAAGTCTCTTTCGGAGTGGTTTTCTTGATGATAATTACATAAAGAGTTAGATGCAACATTCCCTAGATCAATATTTAAGTTATCCGAGGGAGGTTCAATTTCTTTGAAAGGATAGTTTGTTTTAAAGAAAGGCTTATAGGGCCTTCGGCCTAGGTTTGCCTCTCCTATGTTTCTCTTCATGTCTATGATCTCGTTTGATAATTTCTTAACCATGTGTTGTAGATGTTCTATATCTCCATTACCCTTGTCTAGAGTCTGTTCAGTTGGTTTCCCTAATGGTCTAGTCAAAAGGAGTCCTCTCCTGGGAGGCATTTTGGCTTCTTTCTTTACTAGGGAGGCTTGGCCTTCTTTACATCCTTTCATTTGGAATTCTATTGTCTTGGCCTCTTCAAAATTTTCCACCAAGGTTTGTTTAGCGGCTCTTTTTACAAAAATAGAAATAGAAGTTGAGAGCGCATTAGCATAAACCTCGATTTGCAACCCCTGAGTTGGTCTTGCCATGAGATGGAATTTGTTTAAGATGGTGGCTGTGAACAACTCATCCATGGTGTCTACGAACAACTCAGCCATCAAATCTCCCGTAGTAGTTTCCTATGCAAATTTATCTATAAAATATTTCTGGAACTTGGTCCAACTAGTTATAGATCCTACTACCAAATTAAAATACCACATGGAAGATGAATTTTCGAACATGTAGGGGAAAAGTATAGAGACTACATCTTCATGTTGAACATTCATAAGTATGATCGCGAGTATGAACTTCTTGATATGATCTTCTGGTAATCTAGAGGTTTCAGGATCGAGATTAGGAAACAACTTCTCTAGATGTCGGGGAAGGTTATGGACTGGTCTCAGGAGGGCCAAAGCATCTCTGACTAACCAAGGTTGATTGTTCAGAGGCAGGTTCCCCCTTTTATCATTATGGTCATTTGTTCCTTCCATATATTTAGACTATGAGTTAAACTCCTCTTCTTCCAATAAATCATTCGGTTCAGAGACGTCACTGGCTAGTGTTTCAAGTATCAAATCAAGAGGTTCTTGGATTTCGGTAATCACGAAATCTATTAAGTCTTCTACAGAGTGTAGGAAAACCACGTCGGGAGTGCTAACCACTGGTATTCTTTGTTGTTTTCTTCAAGGGAGTATGGGATCTAAGGAAAACGCATCGATTTGTTGGGCGTAGGCTCTTGTGATTCTTTTTAATTAATTTACATCCTCGTGAGGAAAGGCATAAGGTATTTCAAGGTGAAAAGGTTCATCCTCGGGCTGGGGTGAGTTACTCGCTTCGAGAGTACTCAGTGTCTGTGGGTTGTCTTTTGAATGACTAACCATGCATGTGGGATGTTACGAATTTGTAGGGTGTTTGAAATTATATAAAAAATATATATTTAGCCATTCATTCTTAGGCCCTCCTTCTAGCGCCAATTATGATGATGGGTCTTAAATCCCTTGATTCAACGGTAGGAACCAAACCTTCCACTGACACCCAATTAGACTCTACAACGTTTAAATATGGAATGGTTCTCCAGATCTTGCAATCTGACGAAATTATCAATGGGCTTTGTTTTTTCTTGTGAAGGCTCTTCCTTCACTTAGGACTATTCTCTTCTATATTTTCTCTTCACTGGGACTGGTATGAGAGATGCAAGATAGTATAAACCAACTTGATAGAAAACAAGATTAAGTTTTAACTATTTGGGAAGACGTTGAGCTTGGGATATCTCGTTGCTCAAACATGTAGACAATGATTCTATACCACGGGCCTAGTACTAATACATCAACCATGTGATCATCCAATTATTGTCTGAGAAACTAATTATCGGAAAGAAAGCACATATGTAATAAGATAATGGAAAGAAAAATAATTCATCTACCATAACCATTCATCACATAATTACTCAACAATTCATTTTCATCATTAAAGAAAATAACATCAAAACATTACACCAGATAAGTTGAAAACATAATTAATTGGTCTTACTCATTACTTCATCATTCATGAAACATGATAGGAAGTAGTTCTTCTCCAAGTCCAATCACATGCATTTGATGAAAATAGCTTGTCTTTGGTCCAGAAGGACTTCTCAATTCATAATAGCTTCAAAATAATTCTTAACAACCGAAAAGAAATAGTTCTTACAACAACCATCGACCTCTCACTAATTGGTCGATGTATTTATTTATAATATAAAGTTTAACTGAAATTAATGGCTAAGTGCAGTTTAAGAAAAACAAAAATTTCCACGTGGCATCATCTTCTAGCAGTTTCTTTAACAGTCAACAAGAGATATCTCTTCAAAAGGGTGAGTTCTCTCATATTCAGACCAATTGATAAACATTTATTCACGAGTTTGGGCCCATGGAAATCTGTGTTGTTCTATGAGAGCCGCATATATCCCCCTAATGACCATTTCATGCACTTGGTACTTTACTAGAATGGACTTTAATTTTTGTAGCATGGTTCGGGATTTGATTGGATGTTATACAAATCCTTGCACTTGACTTGGTCTTTCGTTGGTCATATTTGCGAGTTCTTCAGTCCATAGAGAATATTGTTTGGCATGCAACTCAACTATGTTGTTCAGGTCAATGGATTTGTTGAGGCTTCCAAACTCGGGGATTCTGTTATCTTTCATTACTTTATTAATTTTATCCCAGTGTTTCTTGTGAGTTCTTTGGTGAGGTCACGGAAAAAAAATTGTTCAGTAGTCGGGAGGATCTTTCCTATAATCAGGGTTGAGGTATTTTAGTGATTAGGAAACACATAGTAAGATACAAACAAAACAAAATAGACCGATGTGTACCTGTGGAGCTCTTTAGTCTTGATCGTTTAATACCTACATGACGCTAGTCACCCCTTTGAATGACCTGTGATGTCCTTGTCCATGCCACCGCTCCTCTTTAGTTTAAATGAGTTACGCCAGCACGCCATGGCGTGGAAAATCAGGTATGACTGATATGAGTGGCAGAACCATTAGAATAGCCACTCAAACCTTGGGGCTAGGAAAGGATGCCAGAGTCAAACATGTGTGCTTATGCTCCTAGAAGGCCAGATACGGTAATCATGAATTCATTAAATGCCTCAGGTTAAGGCAAGTGATTCCTCCATAAGATGTATCACCAAGTGTGTCAACAATCATTCGTTAATAATGGAAGTTGGGGAGTTTAAAGACATTAGAATGATCATACTGTATAGTCCCTGCAACTCTGATCGACGAGGTTTCATGCGTTTTGGATTGCATCTGTCGAGCAGTTGTGACGCGTTAAATATTCAAGACATAATGTCAAAATGCATACGTGTTCTTTGTCACTTTTTTTTTCTTCCTCATTCTACTATAAATTCTAGGGTCTCTGTGGGGAATTCTATGTAGTAGCTGAGTTTATACATCAGTAACATTGGTCTTGCGAGTCTAATTCTGGCAGAACTCTGTGTCGTAGTATTTACTCATCCGTGGATATCTAATTCAATATGTTGTTGCACTATGGGATCCCGCTTAAAAAAGGGATGGGGTTTGCGAGGTAGACGATGTTCCAGGTCCGAGCCCCAATGTTCTTGGGACTCTTTCTTATTGGCATCAAGTGTCCCTGAAGCTTCAACAGGATGTACCTGACTTTGCTCAGAAACAATGTCACTGTCTCAAATGGAGGTGGGAGTGGAGAGAAATATGTCTAAATGACATATGTTGGGGTCCATGCCCTCTAAGGAGAAGACACACAGAAGAGGGGCAAGCCTAGAAAAAATAAGGGAAAAGGAGGATAAGACCACCTCCCAACTGAGTTGAGTGAACACCTGGCCGCTGAGGATTTTACGATGCACACTACCTAGTCAGAGCCTATCAGGACTACCAGTCGAGGAAGCGGGAGATGAAGGGGAAAGGAAAAGACACTGGGTTCTCCCGTTGGGAGTCCCATCCAGCAGCTAGAGTGGACCCAACTTACCATAGCTGAGCTTTACCAAGAAAATAAAGAATTGTGGAGATAGTTGGCAGCAAAGAACCAGGAGGTATCGACACTGCAAGGTCATGAAGCAAGCATAGATTGGCTCAAGGGACAACTTCAGAAAGAAAAAGATATGATTGTGCAGATGCATGAGGTACAGAGGATGACGAGGAAGGAGAAAAAATAAAATACTGCAAGGCACAAGGAGTACTTTGGGAGAAGTTCCATGCACAAGAGATACATAATGGGTGGGTTCTTGATTTTCATTCTACAGAGTGACTCTTGATAGTTTTCTCTTTCTGTTGTAAGGGTTTTCATATTCTCTCTATAACCGAGTCGGTTAGTTAAGGCATTAGTTGGTACTTGGTTATGTAACACCATAATGCATTTGGTTTTGCGTGTCATAGAAGTTTTCTAGTTACTGATCATCAAACCATTGTGTTGGGACTATTGATGTTGTCCTTTATATTGTAGGCATCGAATTTATTGTGTTGGGTGGGTAGTCATTTGTTTGCCTTTGTTTATCACATGTTCCATTTGGTTTCATGATGTGATAGTATGTTGGGTTGTTTTTGTCTGTTGCATGAATATGTAAGTTGTGTTGATCGTCAAGTCATGTTAATCAATTGTTTTCATTGTTTCCTTCATTCTTTAAAAAAAATGTTTGCACTTTCTTGTGCTTCTTGTAGTCGTAATGATGGTGTCATTAAATATGGTATGAGAGTTGGTTCGAACCGTGAATTGGGTTCACTACGTCTTTTGTGGATTTGATATTTGATTATAATGTTGCTAATTAAGTTGACTTGTATTTGTGCAAGTAATCATGGTTAGAGGATTCCACAGAGGTAGACAACAGGTTTCTAGGGGAGCAGGCATGACACCCCCATTAGCATCCACACATTAGGGGTCTAACCCCCAATGAGATGAATAGGTTATTGGGTAGGAATAGATAGTTGTGGGTGATGTGGTTGGGTTGATGAGGTCCTTTCAGTGTGTAACGTCCCCGACCATCAACCCCACATTTGGGAAACGCTACTATGTGGAATAGCACTTATATAATAAGCATTTAAATGAAGTTAAATAATTTAACAGAGTAAACATATAATTACTTCTAACATACAAAATTAATGGAATTAACAGTAAATATCATTGCAACAGGATACATGATAATATTGCAAGCATCACAGACATGCATTTTAATTGAAATTAAACAAATGCATATACTTATCTTTGAAACTATAGTAACTCCACCAACTACGTGTAGACCTTCCACGAACCTCCCAGCCTTATACCATGCTGCTCATCATGCTCAGCAATGTGTCACCCCCAAGATGGGACCAAGCTCCACCAAAGGAAAGGGAATCCTAGACTAGGCTAAGGTTACAAGAAAACTACATAGATTTGCTAGAAGGATTCTCTCCAGGAGCGTTATTACACCCACTACTCATGAAATCTCATTCCCCACATGCATGTTTCACCTGGGATTATACACCTTCACAAGAATAGTCCATAGGTGCTTCACTTCTCTCTCTGGGTCTTAGAAATAGGTCAAATTAGTAATTCTCAGACCTCCATAGCTATTTTTGGACTCTCTCTAGGAGAAAACCACTTCCGAAAAGACTCTCTCACCTAGAGAGAGTTTCTCACAGTGCTGACAACCTCCCTCTTCTACGACAGTCATGACAACCCTCTTCTTCAACCAGTTTCATCTCAACTCCCGTAAGGTGAGGATAAAAAGAACAACAACTAGTCAATTCCACTCAGGAAGCACATAAGGCAGCAACCCAAGACAATTTAGGAACAGGCTAGACTCCGCAAGAGAAGATAGTCTAGGCTCATAGAAAACACAGGTGACATGTCTCAATCCATGATTTTGCCATTGATTTTCAAGGTGTGAGACAAGGAATCCACACAAAGGTCAAACACAAACTCAAGGATTTCGACAAAGGTGTATGAGCCTTTGAAGAAAACATCACAGGCTTTGGGTTTTATAGTTGCGTGAGGGTATACAAAGATCAAATGCATCCACCCCACATTTCAGAAAATGGACGACTGAAAGTAGGATGATGCAAAGACCAAACAAAATTCTTGGTTTTAGATAGTCGATGGTAGAATGGAGGATGAACCCGGAACTCACTTGACACTTTAGATTTTAACCTCATGTTCCCAAGTCGACACTTTTGTTCCTGGAGATGCGTGTATTCCCTTTTTCACACTTGGAGCTACATGCGTTGCATTTCCCAAAACTTAGGATAAAAACATGTTTTGTAGAACAACTTTAGAATAATAATAAAATATTATTGTCAAGGATTTAAGCCCCTAAGATTAGCCCCTCTTTCCAACCTTTTAGCCCCTTTTACCTTACCCACCTTGTGGAATCATAGTCCCCCATCACTCTTTCTTCGTGGTCTCCTGGCCTTTAACATGTAGGTTGTCCAACCTAATAAACACATAAACCTCCTAGCTTATCAATACTCATTTCACCAGCCTACAAAACATGATTTACAATTCATAAACAAGATTACAATAGGGCTCATCCTTGGGAATATTACAATCCCCTCCCCTTATTTTTGCACTATCCTCAATGCAACTTTCACACAACATCAACAAGATTTTCAAAATCTTCAAAAAGATGCAGGTATTCTTCCCGCATAGCATCCTCATGCTCCCATGTCGCGTTCTTAGGACCGTACCAGGTCCACTGGACCTTTACAAGCCCTATGGCTTGATTCCAGAGATATTTTCTTTTCTGGTCCAATATGCACATAGGATGCACTTGTAGGACACCTTCTTTCTCGACCTGAATCACATTCCAATCAATTACATGATTAGCATCAGTTATATATTTCTTAAGAAATGAAACATGAAACACATTATGTACAGTCATGGATGTAGGTAATGTAATCATACATGAAACTGGCCCAATCCTTTATAGGATTTCAAATGGCCCACAAAATCTGGTTTCCAACTTGGTGTAGTTTCCTAGCTTTAGGGAACTTCTATTGGCTTTCACTTTCAAGAAAACATGATCACCTAGTTTAAATTCTCTGTGGGTTTTTTTTTTATCATCATAAATTTTCTGCCTATCTTGGGAAGCCTTTAAATTCTGCTTAATTTTTAGCATTTGTTATTCCATTTCCTTGAGCAACTTTGGCCCAAATACTATCCTATTAGCTAGCTTATCCCATCTTATTGGAGTATTTCACTTTATGCCATAAAGTGATTCAAATGGGCTCATATTCAATGAAGCTCGATACCCATTGTTGTAGGTGAATTCTACCAAATGTAGGTAGTCTTCACATTTCGATGATTTGTCCATCACATACATCCTTAGCATGTCTTCTTTTAATCGGTTCACCCTCTCAGTCTATCCATAAGACTCAGGGTGATTGGCTATGCTGAAGTTGAGATTCGTTCTGAACCCCTCAAACAACCCCTTCCAGAACTTAGAGGTAAATTTTGGGTCTCGGTCAAACACAATTGTCTTGGCAATTGCATGCAATCGTGCCACTTCCTTCATAAATATTTCAGCAACATCCATTTATTTGTGAATTATCTTTCATGGAATGAAATGGGTAGCTTTCGTAAGCTTTTCCACCACCACTATGTTTGAATCATGTTTCTTTCTTGTTCTGGGCAATTATGTGATGAAATCCATTGTTACCACTTCTCACTTCCACTCAGAAATGGGTAAAGGTTTCAGCAACCATGTTGGGTGCCTACTCACTGATTTAACCTTTTAGCACTCCATACATTTGGTGATGTAGTCAACAATCTCTTTCTACATACCTGGCCAAAATTAATGGCTCTTGACTGCTTCCACAATCTTCTGATATCTAGGGTGCCTAGCATAAGGCACATTATTCATTTCATGCAAAATCATATGTTTCAAGTCTTGGACATTAGGTATATAAATTTTTTTCTTGTATAGAAGTGTTCCATCGGTTTCCAATTTATAGTTTTCCACTTTCTGTGGCATCTCACCTTGTTGTAGTTTTTCTACCAGCTCCCTATACTGCAAATCTGTATTTGCAGCTTCTGAAAATTTTCCTTTAATATCATTTTGGTACATGCTAATGGTTTTAGAATGTAATTCATGCACTCTCCTACTGAGTGCATCAACCACTTTATTTTCCTTCTCTTTGATATTCTTTATATCAAAATCGTACTCATAGAGAAACTCCAACCACCTACTCTATCTACCGTTCAAGGTTGGTTGATCAAAGAAATACTTCAGACCATTGTGGTATGTTCTCAGCTCGAACCTCATTCCCATGAGGTAATTCATCCATTTCCTTAGAGCATGTACTATGGATGCCAACTCTAAATCATGAGTTTCATAGTTCCTTTCGTGCTATTTCAACTTTCTGGATTCATAACAAATTGCGAACCCATTCTGACTGAGGACTCCTCCCAATCCTTCTTTGCATGCATCTGTACACACTACAAAGTCTTCATTCGGATCTACAATCCTCAAGATTGGAGCATTGGTTAATAGTTGCTTCAATTGATGGAAGCTTCTCTCACAATCCTCTATCCACTAAAACTTCTTCTCCTTCCTTTGCAAGGAAGTGATAGGGTGAGCTATCCTCGAGAACCCTGTGATAAACCCTCTGTAATAACCATATAGACCCATAAAGGATATAACTTTAATACATTATTTGGCCCTGATCATTCTTTGATGTCCTCAATCTTCTCATTATCTACAACTATCCCATCCTTCGAAATAATATGCCCCAAGTAGTGGATCTGCTCCTGATAAAACAAGTACTTGCACAAATTGGCATACAACTGGTTCTCTCTTATCACCTGTAACACCATCCTAAGCTGATGTTTCTGCTCTTCCTTCGACTTGGAATACATCAGAATGTCATTAAGGAAGACTATGAAAATCTTGTCTAGATAATCCCTCAATACACCATTCATCAGGCACATAAAAACATCAGGTGCATTTGACAGTCCAAACGGTACCACTGTGAACTCATAATGACCATACCTTGTTTTAAAGTCATTCTTTCTCTTGTATTCATCCTTTATCCTTAAATGGTGATATCCCAACCTGAGGTCTATATTTGAAAATATCTTTGCCTCCTTCAACTTGTCGAAGAGATCATCAATCCTCGATACAAGATATTTGTTCTTTACAATTACTTTATTCAATTGTCTGAAATCGATACACAATCTCAACATCTCGTCCTTCTTCTTCCCTAATAGTACTGAGGCTCCCCAAGGTGACACACTTGGGCATATATACCCCTTGTTAAGAATCTCTTGAAGTTGCAGTTGCATCTCTTTCAACTCTGGCGTACTCATTATGTAAGGAGATTTTGACAATGGAGTTTCTCTAGGAATCAATTGTACATAGAAATCAATATCTCTCTTCGGAGGTAATCCTAGTAACTCCTGGAATACATCTTCAAAATCCTTTAGTACTGCATGATATATAATAATTGACACCTTATCCTTTGGTGTTTCCTCCACATGGGATGCAAATAATTGACAACCTTTTCTGTAGCACTTCTTCAGCTACATTGTTGAGATTTCTATGATAGCAACAGCTCTAGGAATTCCTTGGACTATTTTCAGATTCCCTTCCTCATCTAGGAAAGAGAATTCCTTGTTACGATAGTCCAATATGGCATGGTGTTGGTACAACCAGTCCATCCCAATTAGACAGTCATAAGAAACTAAAGGCAGAACATTCAATTCATCCTTTGTTCTCAGTCCATTCATGTCCACAGGACATGACTTAACCAACTCAGTAACTCTTCTATTGGTTCCTATAGCTAGCTGCACTAACCAAGACTTTGCATGTTTTCTTCTCGACGAATGAAAACTTCCCACCACTTTAGGATCTATATAACTATGGCAATCCCTTGAAACAATTAAAATAAAAAATGGTTGGTTGTTAATCATACCTTCAACTTCAATCATGTGTGACTGAAATTCAACTTTCTTGTTGTATAGGGTTTCATAGATCATTAGCATTCTACTACCCATGTCCTCCATTATTTCATCTTGCTGAACATTATGGAAAACTGTCACTTTTTCATTTTTGTGGGGATAATCTCTGTACTTGCGGTTTCCGTGATAGCCCCAACACTGAATGGGCATTTTCCTTGGCCTTTGTCCCCCTGTGTCATCCATTCTAGGCTCTCTAAATGATGGATTTCCTTGAGGACTATTTATAAAAAAGGGTGGCTTAGTTCCCTTCTTCCTCTTATCCATATGGAATTTCTTCTTGTCATCCCAAGCCTTTCAAAAAGTAGTATTTTATCCTTACTTCTCATATAAGCATTTTTCTCTTGTTATAGTTTCTTCCATAGTATTAGGGTAATCATACTGAATCTTCTCACTGATGGAAGGTGGCAGTCCACTCAGATACCTTTAAATATTGATAGTCTAATCTTTGATGAATGAAACATACTTCAATAACTCCAAAAACCTACATTCATATTCATCAATGGTCATGCTACCCCGCTTGAGTTCGAAGAAATATTTCATCTTTCTTTCATAATATCTTTTATTCAAGTATTTCTTCTGGAAATGCCTCTTGAATTATTTCCAAGTGATATATTTCTATATAATGTGATGCACCTACACAAGTTGATCCCACCACATCGATGCTTTTCCTTTTAGTCGATACATCGCAATTATTCCTTCTGCATGAGAGGAATCATTCCGCAGTTGGAAATATTTCCTCATGCTAAGAAACCATGTCTCATCATCTTCCTCCTTCTTATGTTCTCCATCAAATGTAGGAGGCTTAATCTTATTCATTTCTTCTTCTAGTTCATCCACTCCAGACCTCCTATACTTTCTGGTAGGAGATAGGCTTGAACTACTGCGTGCTTCCTTATTGGAATGATTTAGGGAGAGACGTCGATTTATGCTAACACTCCTTAATCTCATCTTCTTCTCATGGGTCCTACGACTCCTTGTTTTTCTTGAGTCACTCTCCTTTTCCAATTTATTTTCGATTCTTTCCAAACTCTTTAACATCTTTACGTTGAATTCATCTTGGCTTTACTGATATTTTCTGAGCTTTCTTCTATCTTATCAGTGAGTTTAGGCATCTTTCTGCAATGTTTCAATGATTTTTATCATGTTTCCCTCCTTATCTATCTCTTCTCCATGCCCATTGGAGTTCGACCCTTTAACTACCAAATGAACATCCATTCCTTTTGCTTCATTCTATGAACTAGAAGCAGTCCATGTCTCTTCCATTTCTTTTTCACTCAATGGAAATTCTATTCATTTTTGGCACCTATTGAACTTCTGCATCACAATGTGTAGACAACTGGAATTTCCAGGCCATTATTCCTTAACAATTCCCACAGCATTCAAAAACCAACACGATTTAAGAAAAACATTTAGTTTTCATGAATTTTGCGAGCTCTACTCAACTCTGTAACACTTTCATGCCTTATCCATTTTCTCTTAGCCTAAACCCCTGCAACCATAGGATTTGACCAAATGCTAGACCAATAAATTCTTAATCAGGACTTCTGGATTTCAGAGTTTCGGGTGTCGGATGCCTTCATGCGTAATTCCTTCCAATATTGCGACTTCCAAACTTCCAACTCCTCTATCCTCCGGGCCCACAACATAGCTATCACCCACCATGGTAGTGACATGTGGTGCACTTATGAAGGTCAACGTCACCCCAGGCGACATCATACTGCCTGCATCAACTTTTTTTTTTTCCTTTGAGACCCATTGGCACGTGGCACACATCCCATGTATCCATGTCCATCCAAGTGGCATCAGCATGACCCACTAATTTAGCTCTTTGAGACTTCATAATTTCGAGTTTTTGGATTTTGTTCATCATCCCATCCCACTTCTACTGATAGCTGAATTTTTGAAATTACAATCTGTTGCAAGATCTAATAGTCAAGATTCTTCTCAGATCTACAACATACTTCCCTTCCATAATATTGGAGTTTTTGGTTTTGAATGTTTGTGCCTCAACAGACCCAGCTTCTTTCAATTTCTGAACTCTGAAAGGATTCCAGGATAAACATCTTGTACCTTCTCCAAATCTAATGGTCATAAAGGTTTTTCCTCTCCTTCCAAACAGATCCTATGGCTCAAACACCCCAAGTGTTGATCTATCTTTCTCTCTGTGGTCAAATACCACACCATCTATGGTTTTATTCTACCTCCACTCCTTTTGAGATTTGTAACATGGCCAAGTAACCCCTTGGCACTCAGAAAAATTATAAGGTTCTAAATTGGTTCCATCAAAACACCATTTCCACTCGAAACCTTGGGTCCAAAGACCACTTATCCGGCCCATCCAGGATCAGTGTGGAAACCTGGCTCTGATACCATATTGTAATGTCCCCACCCATCAACCCCACTACCGAGAAACACTACTATGCGTTATAACACTTATACAGTAAGCATTTAAATGAATTTAAATTACTTAAGAGAGTAAACATATAATTAATGCTAACATACAAAATTAATGGAATTAATAGTAAATATGATTGCAACAAATTACATGATAATATTGGAAGAATCACAGACATACATTTTAATTGAAATTAAACAAATGCATATACTTATCTTTGAAATTGTAGTAACTCCACCAACTACATTCAAACCTTCCATGAACTTCCTAGCCTTAGACCACGCTCCTCATAATGCTCAGCAGTGGGTCACCCCTGAGTTGGGACCAAGGTCCACCCAAGGAAAGGGAATCCTAGACTACGTTGAGGTTACAGGAAAACTGCACAAAGGTATCAGAAGGATTCTCTCTAGGATCCTTCTTACACCCACTACTCATAGACTCCCATTCCCCACATGCCTGTCCCACCTATGAGTATACATGTAAGTTTTAAACGTGCGAAGTAAAGTAATGCATATAGATTCTTAAGCAATACAAAAATTAATCAATGGCTCATACACAGAGTACACAGAGATTTTTATCGGAAACCCTCAATCGGGAAAACCTTTCTTGTTTTCATTATATCGAATTTCAGCATTCTCCATACAATATATACAATGTTTTTAGGTATTTCATAGATACCAAAACCCTAATCCCTTAATCCAAGATTAATTTACAAATCAGCTAAAAATATCAAAATCCGCTAAAAATAGCAAAAACCGCCCAAAAAAAAATTTCGGGGCGTTGCCCCGGGATACCGCACGGTGCTGAACGCTGCAGGTAACCAAGGGGGGGCATACCTGCCACCCCCTGGGATCCCCCTAGGAAAGCGTCAAACGCAATTGTCGTATCTAATGCACCCACACACACACATGCAAAGAATATAACACACACCCAACATTATCCCACTTGTTGTTTTCTTTGCATCCAGGGGTCTAGGGGATTATATAGTCAACAATCCAAGGCAAAAATGAGCATTGTTACTCTACACCAAGAGAACTTTTCTATGTCACGGACTTTGTCAATGAATCTGCAGCATTCGTCAAAGTGTCAACCTTTTCCAACAACACCTTCTTTTCCTCAACCATGCCTCTCACAAAGTGACACTGAAAATCAATATGCTTTGTCTTCGAATGATATGTTGGGTTCTTTGCCAGGAATATTGCACTCTGACTGTCACAATCTAATCTCATTGCTTGTTGTACCAACCCAATATCTGAACACAACCTTTGTAACCATACTGCTTCCTTGCTTGCATGAGTGGCTGCCATGTATTCAACTTCTTTAGTTGAGAGTGCCACTACAGCCTGTCTTTTGCTCATCCAACTGATTGCTCCTCCAAATAGGTTAAACACATACCCACTTGTAGATCTTCTACGATCCAAATCTCCAACCCAGTC
>JZKD02S1995321.1:225862-267584 GCA_000966675.3 Picea glauca
GGGTTGGTACAAGAAGCTGTAAGGATAGAGTGTGATAGTCAGAGTGCAATTTTCTTGGCAAAGAACCTTGCTTATCATTCAAAGACAAAGCACATTGATGTTCAATATCACTTTGGAAGAGACATGATTGAAGAAAATAAAGTATCACTGATGAAGGTGGACACTTTGAAGAATGTTGTAGATTCATTAACAAAATCTGTGAGCACTGAGAAGTTCTCTTGGTGTAGAGGATCCATGGGCATTGCTGCCCTGGATTGTTGACTATGTAACCCTGTAATCCCCTATGTGCAAAGAAAACAACAAGTGGGAGAATGTTGGGTATGTGTTATATTCTTTGCACGAGTAGTAGTGTCTGAGCGTCTGCGCCGAGTGCGCAGGGACATCTTTCCGGGACGACACATTACCGGGACGACATATTTCCGGGACGACATATTTCTGGGACCACATGATATTAGATGGTTTTTCGTCACATGGTTTTTTACCGATGGTTTTCTATTTCTGGTTAAGGAATTAGGGTTTTGGACTAATCCAAGTCATTGGGTTAGGGTTTTGTATGTCGCTGGCTCCTATATGTATATTGTATTGTAAATAATGTAACACAATGTATGTTTGGGTTTCCAGGTAAAAAATCTCTTTGTAATGTTTGCCATTGTATATTTTCTGTTCTTTTATGAATATCAGTTTGCAGTAGATATTGTACAAGGTTAGAATTTACACCTGGTGGGGCCAGAAGCGATCCAAGAAATGGAATATCAAATTCAAACAATAAGAAAAAGGATCAAAGAAGTGCAGGATCGACAGAAGAGTTATGTCGATGCGCACTATGTCGATCATAGTTAAGAAGTTAGCGATCAAGTCTTCTTGTGGGTGAAACGGCATAAGAGTTCTATAAAGTTTGGAAGGGGTGCTAAATTCTCTCCTAGGTTCATGGGACCTTTTGATATTGTGGAAAAGAAGGGGCCCATGGCCTATCGACTAGCCTTGCCTGATTCCTTGAGGCATATGCATGATGTTTTTCATGTATCTGTTTTGAGACATTATATTAGTGATCCTATACATGTTAGTCACATGATTTCCTTGCAGGTATCTGATGAGGTTTCACTCACGATGGAGCCAATACGCATCCTGGACCATCGCATCAGAGTCCAGTGGGACAACTATAGTCCGCACTCGACGACCTCGAAGGACGCATGTGATATGCACCAATAGTTTCCATTTTTGTTTGATATATAGACTTATGATACTGTGATACACATTATTTCAGCACTTATATATTGTGAAACCTCAAGACGAAGTTTAGACCAAGAGGGGGTGTATGTAACATCCCTCTGTTATGTGCACTGAACCAACTTATTATTTGAGGACACTTGCTTGCAACTGATCCGGATTATTATACTATTGGCGGTTTGATTATGATTATGAGGCATTATGGATATCGTGATATGTTATTTTGTTATATTGACATAGACAAGTGCTATTGATTGGGTTCTCTAGAGTGTGAAGGAATTTGGACCTCGAGGATATAGAGGCACCGATGAAACCCCTTGGACTCTGAATCGAGTCAGGGAGTGGATTGTTGGGTTGAACATTGTTGATGTGACATATGTACATCTGATTAGATGTTATGATGATTGATCATTTTGCTGACATAGTGTGGGATTTTTTTAATATTTTGTAATTGTGGAAAAAATATGTATAAGAATTAAAATTTAAAAAAAGATTAAACATAGTTGGATTTTTTTTAATATTTTGTGGTTGTGGAAATCTATAAAAGGCAAAGATTTGTTGTTTCCCTAAGAAACCTAACACAGTTAAGAAAACATTTGGAAGAAAGAAATAAAATGGTTGTAGAGGCCATCCAAAGAGATCCCATTGTTTTTCACGCACAATCAACCACAAGAAATGGTGGAAAATCACATACATAAGCCATGTTTTACTTCCCACACGGTTGCAGACGCACAGTCAAAAGGTAACATTTTAAAAGTGTTATCATGGAATAAAATTCCCTAATGCTTCCCTAGTTATGCACCCAATTGTTTAGCTTCTCCTCTTTTTAAATTTTCTCTTCAAACGCCTGATTCTCTGCCACATTTTTATGAATTTCCATATTATGAACACGCAACTACCATTACGAGAGCCCATTGTGTTTTTTTGAGCAACGAGATAATTCATTGTTTCTCTCTAGAGTAGGATCTGTCCATCTGCGCAAGAAATTTTATAGATCCACGTTTTCGAGGGAGTATTAACGGCCAAGTACCTTCCATTATTAGTGGAGGAAACGTTAATTGATCATCAAATTTTGCAGTTTGACATTGTACATGGATTTCTTTTGTTTGCAACTTCACATTGCAATTTTAACAATTTGATATTTTGTATAAATTTTCAAATTAATTTCTATGTGTTCATAATATCACAGAGATAATAATTAAAAATCAAATGCTTTTACAAATTAATTAAAACAGTTGTTATTAATTTTATCACAAAAGAGGAAGGGGATATGGTTTTACTACTATAAGTGCACGAGTTCTTAATGTTGAAATTTTATGTCTTACTTTCCATGCCAAATAATTTTCTTAGTGTTCAAATTTTATGTCTTACCTTTAATGCCAAATAATTTTTATGGTGCCTTAAAAAATAAATATTACTCCTAAAATGAAGAGAGACTAGTTATTCACGTCAAATTGCTTATTTCGATATTCACGTCAAATTGCTTATTCACGTCAAAGCATTAATTATTTAATAATTTCTAGAATTTTAAGAGAAATTTAATTAAACTATTTATAATATTTTTTTTAATTATAATTATTTTTTTAAAATATAAAAATCTTAATAATAAAAAAGTTAAATTTGATTGAAATTGTTAATGACTATAAATTTTATTGTCCATCAAATTTGAACCTTTCATCCTATCAAATAATAACATTTCTCATCAAATATGACTCTCTCTCATTAAATATGACTAGCATGTTGCATAATTTGTTTTTATCAAACTTTCTTATAGTGAATCTATTGTAGCATGATTAAAAGGAAAATCATGTAAACCTTTCATCCTATTAAATAATAACATTTCCTATCAAATATGACTTTTGCATGTTGCATAATTTGTTTTTATCAAACTTTTTTATGGTGAATCTAGTGTAACATGATTAAAAGGAAAATCATGTAAACTAAAACTGAAGTTCATATAACAATAACCTTTGATTTTTTTTTAATGAAAATAATGCTTATATTTATGAAAAATAATTTTATATATATAATGATTAAACATGAAATAATTCATTACTATTTTGGAATATTAAATCTTAGAATTTAAGCATAATGGGTTTCATTTTGAAATGAAAAAATCTATATGTAATAATAAATTTCATTCTTTTGAATCCATATATGTATCAAATATAAGGAAGATGTGTTTAAAGACTTAAAACAAGTAATTTTTGGATTAATAAATCTATTTTCATTATCCCTCTCTACTAGTGGGAAAACTTCTTATAGAAAGAGATCATGATTGAAAACACTCACATTCATTTCTAGAAGAAATTCTAATTCTCCCTCTCTATCAATGTGAAAAACGTTGAGGTAAATATATCTTGATTGAAAACACTCATAGGAATCTTTAAAATAAATTTCAATTCTATCTAGGATGGAAGTATATGTATGAAAATTCTACTCTATGGTTAAGGTTTCAATTATGTATAATAAATCGTCTATTCCAATTTATGGAATATGTAATAAAATAAAGAATTCAATCAACTTATATTAAGTGTTGAGTGTACTATCTCAGTAAATATGGCATGTATAATAATTATTTGATGTAGTAGAGATTAAATATAATGAGGAAGACAATTAGCTATGAATGTAACACCCAATATCTTTGTGATCCTAATGCATCACCTCAATCCCTAACCCATAGTTTCAATGATTCTAGTCTCCCATTTAACACAAACACACACATCCTACAAACAACATGGAAAATATTTTGAAACTTCAATTTCACATCTAAAATCCAAGAATTCTTTTCATCCATGATATTCAATTTTGAAAATTTCAAAATAATGTCTTTCATCCATGACATTTTCTTGGGTCATTTCACACATCCACACATCCTTCCTAAAAATCAGGAGTTTATATCAAGGGTTCATTCAGATTTGACCAACAAAAAATCAAAAGAATTGACATATCAATATTTAGACACAGATGAAGAAGGCCTCACCCAAGATGCAATGAGGATCACAAAGACCATCTGGTCTTGTGACAGGGATGAAGGGATAAATACATAGAGATCCATTCAAGATAGAATTCATACACTCCATTAAACTCAACTTAGTATTGATCGATAAGTAAAACACTATGGACACATATCCAAATAACACATGAGTTACACACAATAGATCAAAACAACTGTAAATTTATTATTCCTTCCATTCCATAGAACAAAATCATACCTTGAGTAAAATATATTCAATATAAAGAGAGTCCCATGTCCTCTCTAGATAATTCCCCAGGGTTACAACATATTGCACTCTGTGCATCCTTTTTGAAATCAAACATATGAGAGATTCAAACTTATATACATAAGCATTAGAACATTGCAAAGGCTCAAAGTGAGCTTGACATGAAACATACAACTTAATGAATCATCTAGATGAGTGTTTGACTATCTAGCTCTATTTTCAATGTCGTTTCTTCCTTTAATATCTTTCTCTACCCGGGAACTCTATTTTATTGTACTCTGTTCAACTCGCTTTATTGAAAAACTGCCTCACACGCTTTTGGCACATGCTCGTAGTCCATGTAGCTTTATGAAATGATGGGAATATTAATTTCCTCTCCAACTCATCTTCTATTAGATGCACATTCCCTTGTGCTACTGGAAATTTAATCATTCGAGAATATTTCTCTATGATTCATCTCTTCATTCAGAAGAGTGTCTTCTGGATTTTCAGTGCAACTGAATGATCCAAAATGGATCCAAGAAGGCCTAAAAAACAAATTTCTCAGAATCAGATGAAATCAGCGTCATTGCATCCGTCTCATCATGTTGATTTTGGCCAAATATTTGTTTTTGCAAATGGACACCATATGCGAAAGTTATCACATTTTGATTGTTGTCCCAAACAAGAAAAATGTCAAACTGGTCAAAGTCAAGATATTGTATTACTGACATCATCAGTACGATAGGTGAAATCAACATGATGTTATGATGATGTCAGCAGGACAGGTGGCAACATGAGGAGGTAAAACATGTCACTTAGTTTTGGCATTTTTGGGTTGAGTTGGATCACTATAGAGTTAAAATGTGGAGGTATATGAATGACACAAGGTGGTCCATATGTGACGTGGCCCCATGACAGGCTGACACATGGCAGTACAGAAAACATGTTTTTGTACACATGTTGATGTGGTAGGGTGACTCGATTGTACAGATGCTGATGTGGCAGTTGATTGGGTAGGTGACTTGCCAGTATGAACGTTGATGTGGCACGACAGGTGGTTGTATGATAAATGACATGGTAGTTGACTGTGCATGTTGATTGGGTGTTGATTGTATTGTGTGATCCAATTACAGAGTGACACGTGGCCCAATTAGAGGGCACCATGTGGCATCGCAGATTTTGCTAATGTTGGGAGAAATGTACATTGAATATTTTGTGACTAAATTGGTTAATATTGTGGGATATATACCTTACCTTTATGAGAAGAAGGAAAAATTTCATAGGTTCATGAGATATTTAACTTAATTATACAAGGACAAAATTGAATTGCTTAATCCAAAGACCATGGATGAAGTCATAAGGCATGCTAAACTATGCTTTACTAAATTTAAATAGAGAAAATAAAATGAAAACATGGAAGCACAAACATAAGGAAAAGTTTGATCCCAAAAAGAAAATTTTCAAACATCCTCGACAATATTCGGACAACGTGCCAATTAAGAAAAATAATGGATTTGATGGAAAACAAAGTGTATCAGTTCAAAGAAGAAATAAACTTATATATTTTGCGAACAAAATAGTTAGTGAGATAGCTAGGGAAGTTGTTCAGTGTTGGGACTATAAAGGACCCCACCTGTACCAACACTTCCATTTAAAAAATCACATAAATCAAATAGTACACAATGTTTAGAAAGTGACAATAGTAAATGATATTGCTTAAATCATACAAAAAAACAATGATGCCCTAGAAAATTGGCAAGTTAACCACCAATCTTCCATGGTGGATATAGAAGGTATGCTAAATCATAAACCTATATCTATATTAATAAACTCTAGTGTAAGTCTGTGTTATATTTCACCTATATTTGCATAGAAAACTATAAGTTAGAGAAAATCAAACATAAGAAATCATGTCTAGTTCAGTTAGCTACATGAACAAACATACAAGTTGTTGAAATAGTAAAACAATTTGTAGTAAACATCGATGGAATTGATACTGGGTTAGGTTTATAATTTTACCATTAGGATCTTATGATATACTCATTGGAATGGATTGGTTGGAGAAACATTAACCCCTTGTAAATTTGTGTGAGGATAACTTTAACTGAACAAATAATTTTTTCAAAAACATAACAGTGAAATGAATACCATGGGGAGTGTCCGTAATATAGATCTCTTCTTTACAATTAAAAAGGAGTGCAATGAAAGGTTGTAATATTTATTTTGTTAAAATATTCAATAATATTGGAGAAAGTGATGGAAATTTGTTAACGAATGATCCACTGTTGAAAGAGTTCCAAGATGTGTTTCTAGAAGAAATTCCAGCACTGTCTCCTAAATGAGACATATATTTAACCATTGACTTACTAACCAGATATGCATCGGTGTCTAAGGCCGCTTACCATATGAGTACTCCAGAATTGATAAATATTAATATGCAACTTCAAAATTTGTTAGATAAATAGTATATCTTACCCAGTGTGTCTTTGTGGGGAGCACTAGTTTTGTTTGTCAAAAATAAAGATAGAACCTTACAATCGTGTATTGACTATAGATAACTTAACAAGATGACTATTAAAAAATATATATCATTTTCCCCACATTGATAACCTGTTTTATCAAATTGGATTAGCTAAGATTTTCTCTAAGATAGATTTGCAATAATGTTATCACCATATTAGAATCAAGGAGGAGGACATACATAAAACTACATTTTTAACTAGATATGAGCATTATGAATTTGGGACACATACATTATGATCATTATGATCATTATTGTACCAAGACAAGGTACAATATTTAGGGCACGCAATTTTTGGTGAAGGAATATCAATTGAATAAAAAAAGGTCAAATTCATCCTGTATTTGCTAGTGTGAAGGAATGTGTGAGAAGTCCAATATTTCATTACCATCACATGTTATTACCATAGGTTTATAGAGGGATTCTCCAAACTTTCTTCTCCATTAAATTCATTACGGAATAAAGGAACCAGATTTAATTCAACAAAAAAATGTCAAGAGTGCTTTGAAAAACATAAAATATTATTGAAAACAATACCTATATTGTAAATAGTAGATGCACATAAACATTTTTTGGTTTATACTAATGCCTCAAAAGAAGGATTAGTATGAGTTTTCTTACAAGATGATCATGTAATTTGTTATGAGTCACGAAAACTAAAGAATCATGAAAAAAATTATGCAATGCATGATCTGAAATTAAATTTCATTGTGAATCCATTAAATATGTGGCAGAACTACCTATTGGGTAGGATATTCTCGTTGAAAACAAATAATATCAGTCTAAAATATATTTTCAATCAACAAATGCAAGATTTGAAAGATGTTTATCTTTCTTAAGTGAGTATGATTCTGAGATAAAACACATTAAGAGGGAAAAAATAAAATAGCCGACACACTCAGCATAAAATTAAATTTAGTTTACAATATTAATTTGCAAACTGATCTAAAATAGAAAATAAAATCAAGAGTAGAAAGTGATGAAACTTATAAAAATTTATGGGAAAAATTACAAAACGATAATTTGGGTGAAGAAGAGTTGAAATTCATATGTAATCAAGATGGATTATTACTATATAAGGAAAAAATTTACATTCCAATTAGTGCAGGTATGAAAAATTTAATATTGGCTAAGGTACATAAGAAATTGTACTCAAGTCACCTAGGCTAGCAAAAGACTATAAAATCCTTGAAAAATGAACATTTATGGCTCATAATGAAAATTTAAGTGGTTGAATATCTTCCTAGGTGTCTTGAGTGCCAACAACTTAAAACTTAACAATGTCACCGAGATGGATTATTGTAGCCAATACCCATTCCTGAGTAGAAATGTGAAGTAATAAGCATGGATTTTATTACAGGGCTTCCTAAAACTAAGAAATAGAATGATTCCATTATGATATTAGTGGACAAACATATTAAATTTGCATATTTCATTCCCGTGAAATCAACTCATAAGTTGATAAACATTGCAGAAATTTTCATGAACAAAATATTTAAGATGCATTGTATACCAAAGACTATAATTTCAAATAGGGACACATAATTCACCTTGAATTTTTGGAAGGCTTTATTTAGTGGTTTGGATACTCAGCTGAATTTTAGTACAACTTAGCATCCTCAAAATGATGGTCATACTGAACAGACTAATCAAATCTTAGAGGATATGTTGCAGATGTCTGTGATGGAATGTCCCACAAAGTTGGAAGAGTACCTCCACTTGGTTGATTTTGCGTACAATTATGGTTATGAGACCTCTTCCAAGACGAGTCCCTTTCAGGTAATGTATGACAAAAAATACCAAACACCCATCAGTTGTGATATCCCATTTGGCAGAATTATTTTGGGCCCAAATATGTTAAAAAAAATGGAAATGTTTGTACAAAAAGAAAAACAACACCTAAAAATTTCATAGGACAGAAAAAGAGCTTTGCATATTTGAAAAGAACACATGCATAATTTAAAACAAGGGGCCATATTTATCTTAATTTTAGATCCAACAACATTGCATTCAAATTGGAAAAAAGTACAAAGTTGGCACCAAGGTATTGCAATCCATTTCAAGTGCTTTCTAGGGTAGGGCCAATGACCTACCATCTTGCACTTCCATGTAGCCTAAAATTTCACAATGTATTTCGTTGTTCATTATTAAATAAGTATGTACATGACATACCTCATGTTGTAAATTGGAAATTTATTCAGGTGGAGCCCCCACGTGTTCTCAAAAGGAAGGAAATTGTGTTGCGAAACCAAGGCATTGCTTAGGCTAAAGTGCATTGTAGGTATTTAGTCCTCATGATGCTACTTGGGAGAAGTAGGAAGCCCTGAGAAATGCATACACATCTTTGTTTTGCAACTAGTATGCTCAAATTGGAACATCAAGGATGATTTTCAATTCAAGGTGGAGAGGATGTAATGTCCCTCAATTTACATATTTACACATTTAATTTCGTGTTAGTTTATGTCAAAATTTGATATTGTGAAAGTATTGGAAAATAATTATGTGTAACTAAGTCATCATAAGCATTGATAAGAAATATTTTTGTAAGTTTTGTTTTTAATATATTTAATTAACAAGAGACAAATTGATTAGAGAATCCAATTACAAAGAGTAAATTATTATTACATGGGCTAATGAAAAGGAGACAAACACCATAGTGAATTATTGTCCATGGGACAAGTGGAACCCTACTCCCAAATGTGTGGTATATGAGGGAACAATCTAGCACAAAAGTATGCCAAGAATATTCCCCAGGGTTAGGGTAGAGGCCAACATGAAAATGCTTAGGCAAGTTCTTAAAGAAAAGCATGTTCTGAGGTAGGACGTTGTTGAGTACTTCTCATGAAATAATTTTGGTGGTTCTATGAAGAAAATAACTCAAAGAAATATGGGAAAGGCTATACAGTTTTCAGTCCCCATGGAATAATGATTTAGGCTTGGGGGTGACAAAGACAAGTATATTTGGCTGTCCATTTCTATGTTTGGGAGGAACTAGTTCTCTACTCAATTTGTTTCTAGCTATTGAAGCAAGCTCAAATATGTTTTCTTATTTTGTTTATCTTTGTTATGCTAATGATTAACCCAAATTAATGAAGAGAATAGTTGCAAAATCTATAGTATTTGTTTATAACTAAATACAAATTTTGTTCCATTTACTATTGAACTATTTTCAGCAAGAATTGTTTTTTTTTTAACATAAACGACTATGGACCTTTATTTAGATTATGGCAGAGAGGGATGCTGAACCCTTACAGATCATCTCAGAGCTATTGCTCTGTTACAATTCCAGCCATAATTCTTTTACCAACTACAATCCAGATTTACTCCTAGCAGAACAATAAAGCTAAAAAAAAGATGCTCCTATCTAGCCAGAATCCTGGGCTGGGGCTCCTTTCAAAACTGAGACGCTTGCTACGCCCTTAGCGATTTCATTTGTTTCCAGTACTGGTGGCCGCTTCTGCAGATGCTTCAGAGATCTTGCTAAATGTTGTGGTTAACTCCTCCACTTTCTGCTCCAGGTTGCAGAGGCTCTTTCCTAAGTTTCCCATGAGATTGGCTGCGTCTTTCAAGCCAACATGTATTTCATCGAAGAGTTCATCTTTGAGGTCCTCCATTTCAAATTTCAGAAGATCCCACTTTTGCTGATTGGTGGAGGCCCTTATGCTTTCCATTTCATCTCTGACCACTTCTATTCGTTCTTTTGGCGTGAGGGGGGTTTTGGAGCTCGAATCCATGACTGTTAAGCTTGAAGCTTCGCTGTTTCTCTCTTCCTACGAGATGCTCATCCAATTTCTTGACTGATGTTGTGTTGGGCGAGTGTCTTTTAACAACGCGTCTTCTTGTCCCTGTTCGTGCTCTTCACGGGTAGAGTAAGATTCCAAATCTCTGCGTATCGATCTTGTCCGTCTGACTGGAGAAATATATTGTCGTCCTTCTTGTCTAAGACCAAATCAATTTGAAAGAACTCAGACAAGCAGGTTCTGCATTTAGGGAATCGGATGATGGGAAGGTACCCCATTGATTTTCAGCTGTCCTTTATTTTGCAGAGAGCCTAGATTCGCCTCTTTGTCCGCATCTCCATTCAGCATCCTGAACACATGATAGATTTTGTACTCATTCAATTGTTCCAAGAGAATTAAAATCTTTTTATATAATTGGGCCAACCTCATGTCCTTTGGCGGTTTTTTGAGGTTTATGGCATCCACTACCTGTTTAGAGTCCCCTGCAATCTTGACTTTTTTAATGCCCAGCTTTAGAACTTGATTCAGGCCTTTCTAGAGCGCTAAGTATTCGGCCTGGTTATTAGTGGCGAGTCCTAGGCCCCAGGCAAAGGAGAATTTGATTGTACGATTGGGTTCGAGAAGAATTCCTCCTCACCCTGCCCTGCCAGGATTGCCTTTCGATGCTCTGTCAAAGAGGAGCCACCAATCATCTAGAGTCGACCTCCATTTCAGGAATTCTTGTTCGGGCAACCGAATATCCCAGTTTCTGATTCTTAGAGGAGTGGACTGGTTATTATTCTGGTGAGCTGGACTGAAATTCTTGAGCCAGTTCTCGTCTTCCTCAGTTAATATGGCAGAGTTCTGGATGGAGGGCTTCGCATTTATGGCTTCCGAGATCATGGTCTGAACTTTAATGGCCACCTGAGCTGGCAATCTTCTTTCTTCTTTAAAAATTCAGTTGTTTCGCTCTAGCCATATCTTCCAACAGGTGAATTTTGGTATCCACATCCAAATGGTTTTGAGCAGGTTCTTTTTTTTTAAGTCAAAACGAGTCAGGGATAGCCAATAGTTAAAAAGCTCCTTACTATCGGTTGGAATATTATAGGCTATTGGTCCCACAAGGAGCCCCCAGACTTCTTTGGAGAATTCACAATTGAAAAGAAGGTGGTCAATAGTTTCTTCTGTTTGAGTGCAGAGGGGGCAGCGAGAGGGTCCTTCCCAGCCTCTTCTCTTCAAATTGTCGAAGGTTAGAATGTTGTTGTGCATAAGAGTCCAGGTAAAGAGGTCTACCTTGGGGATAGAGGGGTGGTTCCAAAGGGCTTTCCACGGTCCAGGGTTAGGAGGAACCCAGGGGACGCCTGTGACTATCTCATAACCAGCAGCTGCAGAATATTCCCCTGAGCTTGTTCCCCATCCTCTTTTGTCTTTTCTTTCAGCATTTAAAGGCGATTTCCCTTGAATTAATTCCAACAGAGTAGAGGCTTCCTCGTTGAGTTCTTCCGGGTAGTTTCCTAGATTCCAGCCTTCCCAGGAACGCTTGGCATCATTCTTCCATCGAGATATGTCCCAAAGCGTTCTACAATTTTTATTCAGCAGCCAAGCTTTAATATTCTCTATTTCTCTTAGGTCCGAGAAGGGCAGCTCTCCGAGAATGGAGTCATCCCAAATACTGATCTTGGATCCATTCCCTGGAATCCAGGTGAGATGGTTCCTGAAGATGGGCATGGCTCTTTGACAAAAATGGAAAATGGGCGATCCTATTCTTGTTTTTGTAGGCCTCTCCAAGCATCTATCTCGATTCCCTGAAAAATATTTCTTTCTAAGCATTTGTTTGTTCCATGATCTCTTCCCTGTTATCATGTTCCAGAGCAATTTTCCTCCCATGGCCAGATTGTGGGAAGCCACATCCCTGACACTTAAACCTCCTTCCATCTTTGGTTTCTTTATTTTATCCCACTTGACTAAATGAAGCTTTCTTTCACAGTTTTTTCCTCCTTCCCAAAAAAATTTCCTGAGCAACTCATCAATTTTATTAGTGATTGTTTTGGGGGCGAGTAGAATCGAGCACTGGTAAATTGGAAGGCTAGTGATAACCGAATTCATTAATACCAGCTTACCTTCTTTATTGAGCTAATTTACTCCCCAAGATTGAATCTTAAGTTTGAGTTTGTCTACCATGGGCATACAGTGAGCTACTTTAGAGTAAGACTTAAATAATGGAATTCCAAGATAAATGAAATTATCCCAAGCTGTAAGTCCTTTCATTTCTAAAGTTCGACTTAATTGCAGCATATCTCTGGGATTGCAGTTCCAGCCATAAATAGTACTTTTGTGGTAGTTAATCTCACTGCCAGAGAAGGATTTGTAAATGTCTAGCTCTGTTTTGAGGTTCCTCGCTGTCTTTAGAGTGGTAGCCCCCAATAGAAGTGTGTCATCTGCAAATTGTGTATGGCTGACCTCCTTAACTACGGGAGCTTCTTTAATGCCCGAAATAACTCTGTTATGGAGAGCACTTTGCAGCTGAAAGCTAAGCACTGAAGCTTGTATAACGTACAACATAGGGCAGAGAGGGCACCCTTGCCTCAACCCTCGGGAAGCTTGAAAAAACTTCGCTGGGCATCCATTTATCAAGGGTGCAACCCAAGGAGCCTTAATGCATGCCTTCACCTAGTTGATGAATTGTTGATTGAAACCAAATCTCTGCATAACTGAAAACAGGAAATCATGCCTTACACGGTCAAAAACATTAGCTAAATCGAGCTTGACTGCCATACCTTTTTCCTTTTTTTTGCAGCTGGAATGTATAGCTTCTTGGACAAGGGTAATGTTGTCTAGAATTTGCCTCCCATGTACAAAACATCCTTGGTTTTTCGGAATCAATCTTGGCAGTATTTTTTTAAGTCTATTTGCGATTATTTTGGTGATAATTTTATATCCAGTGTTACAAAGGGAGATTGGTCTAAATCGAGAAAAATTTTTGGCTCCTTTTTCTTTTGGAATTAGTGCTAAGAAAGCTGAGTTTGTGTTGCCACCAAGTTTATTGCTGACTTGCACTCTCATAACCATTTTGCTTAAATCTTTTTTTATGATATCCCAGCAGTGGATGTAGAAACGTGGGGTGAACCCATCCGGTCCTGACGTCTTATCAGGGTGCATTCTGAAGACTGCTTTCTTGATTTCTTTCATACTGATAGGTTTGTTCAAGATTCTGTTGTCATCTTCTGTGACCAGATTTGGAATTTCTTAGAACGGGTAAGAGTCTATCTCCAAGTCCTCTTGCTCGGGGGCTGTATAAAGGTCTTTGAAGTAAGAATGAGCTGCCTCTTTGATTTCTTCAGAATCCTTGTAGATTTGTTCTTGCCAATGGATTTCGCTTATATGATTATAATTGTTCCTAGCTTGGGTTTGTTTATGAAAGAAAGAGGTATTTCTATCTCCTTGTTGGAGCCAAAGTGCTCTCGATTTAATTCTCCAGTAAGCTTCTTCTTCTCTGCAAATTTTGTGGTAATTTCTTTGCATTTCAGATTCTTGATCGAGGAGTTCTTAGGTAACTTGAGCTTCTTCCATGACTGCTTGATGCCTTTCCATAGTTTCCTGTATTTTCTTCTTTTCCTCCATGGGGGTTCCGAGGTGTTTGGCCCAAAGTTTTAGATTCCATTTGAGGTTTCTAAGTTTCTCTTCCCAAACAAAGGAGGGGGAACCTGAGATGGGGAGAGTCCAGGAGCGGAGGACTAGAGAGTGGAAGGTTTCATGGTGCACCTAAGAAGGGTTGAATCTGAAGGGGAGAGGACCTAGAGTTGAAGGAGGGAGGAGAGACAAGGAGACAGGTTTATGGTCTAAAGTGGAATGAGGCAGGACTTTGGAGATGGCTAAAAGACCAAGAGAAAGGAAGGAAGATTGGACAAGAAAGCGGTCCAATCTGGCAGCAATGTGACCTAGCCCTAATCTTCTATTAGAACAAGTAAATTTTCCATTTGTTGGGGTGATGTCTTCAAGTTCCCAACCTGAGATTAAGTCTTCAACCCATTCCCGGGCAGGGTCTCTAACTATCGATCCCCCTTTCTTCTTATCTTGAGAGAGGGTGACATTTAGATCCCCTGCCACTATGAGGTTAACAAGATTGCTTTGGAGAAGAAAAAGTGCTAAGGAGTCCCAACAATCTTTTTTCTCAGTAATTGAAACATGAACATACAAGTTAAAGAGACTTACCTGATGCCCGGATCCTTTATGCAGCAGCTTGGTGTAGAGCCAATGGGTGGTTGTTGCTTCTTCTACCAATTCGAATTTTGAAGAATCCCAAAGGGTTGCTAACCCCCCTGAGGCGCCTCGGGCGCTTACTGCCCGACTCGGGCCTTTCTTCCAAAAAAAATTACTTGCCCGGAGGAGATATTCCTCCTCAAGTTTTGTCTCCTGGATAAGGAGGACTTCAGGTCTTGCGAGCCTTATTAAGTCTCTCAAGGCTTCTTCTTTTGTCTTGCTGCCTAGTCCTCTGCAGTTCCAGGAGGCTAATTGCATTATTTACTTGCTTGAGGAAGGGGAGCACCTTTCGGCGTCCTCCCCTGTTTCGACCCCAGTCTGGTGCTCATCATATCCGGGATTGTGTGCTGTGTGCCCTGAGCTACTTCCTTGTAGGACAATTCTTCTCGTCTTTTTTTCTCTGTCTTTCTTCCTCATTTTGGCTGGTCCGGTGATCCTTTTGGGCTGCTTGCTTCAGTGTCCTCCTCCTCCACTGATTCGGCCTCAGTGTTTGTATCCAGATTGGTATCTTCCTTGCTCGAGCTTATGTTTTTTACTCCTGTACTGGGGCTCGCTGGGGCTCCTGAATGTTGGTTTCCTCCTTCTTCAATAACTATAGTGGGATTTCCTTGCGTTTTTTGGGTTTTCTTGAACGCTGTTCTTAGGGTTGCCTTCTTTGGATGGTTCCTGGTGCATCTTGTCTCTGTTTTTAGTATTCTGCGAGTTTTTCCCTCTCCTTACTTTTTGCCAGCCTTCTGCATCCTCCGTCCCACTGGTTTGTAGTTTGGGGCAGTTCCTTTGAAAATGACAGTACTCCTGGCAGTTTCTGCATTTGAACAACAAGTGTTCATAGTCCAGTTTTTGATAGTGGGTCCAAGAGCCAACGGTTAACTTAACAACTTCTGGAATTCCTGCCTCCAGATCAATCTCCACACAAATTCTGGCACATGTGTATTGTCCCTTATTTTATGCTTTGTCAATGAACTTACCTACTCCGTTCTGGATTCTTTGCAAGGATTCGAAGTCCCAGCAGTGCAATGGGAGGTTTGGAAGTCTAACCCAAACTAGCACTTCCTTAGGCGTGTCCACCAGGGGGTTAAAGTCAGGTGTCCATTTGTTTAAATAGAGACCCTGGGTCCCCATGAAGTAAGGTCCGTTTCTGAATACCAGATCTCGGTCTTCTTCAGAAATGAATTCAAAGACGAAATAGCCTCTTCCCACTCGGTAGCAGGTTACTCCATTCGCTAGGTTCGGTCTCCAGTTCCGTTGGATCCAATCATCTGTTGTTTTCGAAGACAGCCATAGGCCCATAAACTGTCCCACTAATCCTCAATTGGCTAGAGCTACTGCTATTTTCATTGGGTTCTCTTCTGGTAATGCGATTTCAGGAATTTCGTCCAATTTCTTTATAAATTTCAGGATTTCTGGAGGAGAAGTCTTCTTCCCTTGACTGTGGATGAGCCTGCGGAATGCATCCTCGACTGATTTCGTGGAAGAGGGGGCGGGGATCCTGCCCCCATGCGCTGCCATGAGCCTCTCTGAACCTCAAACCCTAACGCTCACGCCAGATCAAACCCTAACGCTCACACCCATTGAATTGATCAGACATGTTATTTTCAACAAGAATTGTTGACATACCTATAGAGTGATAATATCAGTGGCATGCCTATTATTTATCAGAATAAAAAAGAACATCTGTAGAATGTTATCTTTGTGAAAATATTATTATTTATATCTTGCAAAAAGAAAGAAAAGAAATGCACTAGTTTATATTTTATTTTGAAATAAGTTTAATTGTCGAGAAGATGAATATGTTCTTGGTTGGAAACATAAAGTACTCAGTTTACACATAGAAAATATATTGCATACTGAATTTTTTCTATGTGTATACATTTATGTATGTTGGTTTTGTTTTCAAAAGTAGCTTTCTCAAAAGATATAAGACTATATTTTAGATAAAATACCTTACAATAAAAAAGATGAATGAAGCTCTAAACCCCCAAACAAAACAAAAATCTCCATGATGCATACTTAACTCAAAACCAAAAAAACCATTTCGATATGGGTGAAAATAGAAATCATAAAATATTATTAAAAGAAACACATGTAAGAAACCTTTTGACTAAAATATCTTGGACTTAAACAATACAAAGAAATATTGTGAATCTCTTTAATACATAACCATGAAGCCACCAAAAGTTATAAACATAGATATGAACTCTAGGAGTAAGCAAGATAGTATTAATATAAATGCATACATGAAACTATAGAAAATATGCATGATATGAGAGTATAATAGCCAAATCAGCATCCTAAACTTTATAGATAGAAGATGCATTTCATTATATGACTGTCGAATCAACTTATTTATTTATAAAAATAAAATTTTAAATAATGACAATTTCAACCGAGTATCAAATAATGAGTTTGGGAGATTTTCAAAGGAATGAATACTTCCCTACTCCATCACCAAAGTTCAAAGTTTGGTGAAAGTCATGAACTCATCCTTATCACAAATTGATGCTCACAACATACTTTAAATGAAATATACCGAATCCCAATAAAATCATGGGAGGGTAATCTTAAGCTTGGAAAAGAAGCCAGGGTACATAGTCTTTCATTTGTTATACGAAATGGGCCATGCTCCAAAGGGTGTCATTTAACCTATAAACAATCCATAAACAAAATTTTATAAAGTTTGGAATAAACATTTGAAGTTATAGGAGGAAAACAAGACGAGTGTACTGTTGGTCTTTGGCAAGCCATTTACTGCTCATATTCTTGGAAACCCTCCATGAAAACTTAGAGAACCCCTTGTGGACAAAACCACGACAACAAATCGATTATTAGTTATTGGAATAGGTAATAGGATGTTGTATATAATATCATATCTATCAATTTACCTTTGCAACTATAAAACGACGAGTGTACTGTTGGTCTTTGGCAAGCCATTCACTGCTCATATTCTTGGAAACCCTCCATCAAAACTTAGAGAACCAGTTGTGGACAAAACCAAGACAACCAATCGATTATTAGTTATTGGAATACGTAATAAGATGTTGTATATAATGTCAAATCTATCCATTTACTTTTGCAACCTAGGAAACGACGAGTGTACTGTTGGTCTTTGGCAAGCCATTCACTGCTCATATTCTTGGAAACCCTCCATCAAAACATAGAGAACCCCCTGTGGACAAAAGCACGACAACAAACCGATTATTAGTTATCGGAATAGGTAATAGGATGTTGTATATAATATCATATCTATCCAGAAATCGAAACGATGGAGTAAACGTCACCTTTTGAACCCATACGTTCATTATAGCTTGGGATTGAGCTGCTTCACAACTGTAACAGATAAATGACTAAACCCCACGACCAGGAAACATATCATATGGATCTATGCTCAAACCAAGCAAATCGATACATTGATCAAACGATGGGTAGTGGTCATGGGTTTCCATGCCATAATTAAGTTTGATGGTACTGTTAGGGTGAGACAACTCGGAGTTTTAATGGTTCCAATACGTGGCCTTCCCGAGAATTCACCTTGTTGATTTACTTAAACCATGCAGTGAGGTAAAACAAGTTTAAGTATTGGTTAAACAAGAAGTTAACTTTGTGTTAGTAGGACACAGTTAATGTATGACATTGATGCGTATTCAAGCATTAACATGTGACAAATATATGCAATTTAAACCCTAAGTAAATGCCTCCCATAGATCCCAAGGACGAGAGTTATGGGAATAATATATGGTTACCAAATACGGGCCGAAAATTATGGTTATAATACATGGTTATTAAATGTGGTCTTGTGGATTCGATCAATTAATACTCTTGATATAGATATAGCAATGAATATATTAATGTTAAAAAAACCTTTTAATATAATGGGAGAAGAGTTAAGACCATAACCAATGTTGATACAAGGTTTATGTATGAGTTGGTTTAAATGTTTGGATTTAATAATAAATGCATGACCATTGGGTCACAATAAAAGGATTACCATCCTTATGACCCATAATAAGATAGAGAGTCTAAATATTTTGTAGTCTTATATCGGTGAAGAGAAGAAGTCTCATTTAATTGAAGTGACCAGTGCAAGCGCATTCACGCAAGTATCCTATCATGGAAACCTCATGGTATTTTTAGTTAAGAACATTATATTTTGTAGTTTTATATCGATGAAGAGAAGAAGTCTCATTTAATTGAAATGACCAGTGCAAGCGCATTCACATAAGTATTCTATCATGGAAACCTCATGGTATTTTTAGTTAAGAACATTAACTAGTCGTTTTCAAAAAATGTTTAAAAATAATTATGGGTGGAACCCAAGGTGTATGCCTTAACTCGTTAATATGAACAAGGCAAGGAAGAGTAGCATTAATCCAGGTATAGATATCACAACACAAAAGTATGGGTGGAACCTAGTGTGTATGCCTTAAATCATTAATATGAAGAATGTTACAAGGATAGAACAATGGGTTCCAACTACTAACTATGACTCCTTTTATAGATGGAAAAATAAACAAAGGTAGAACTACATATTTCCACAATACCTACAAACTATGTAACCCCTTAAGCAGATGTGGATATATGTCTTCTAGCTCCCTTTCCTCACTTACATAGTCTCAATCTAGCTTGACCATGCCTTAGACACTTGCCTAAGTCTTTTCTGTAGATTGCCTAAAACTTGTCCAATATCAAAGTTATTCACAGTGTCAAAAACCATATTTAACCCCTTAGAGCTCTTTGTTCACTTTTCCCCATCACTCCTCAATTGAATTCCTTTGGAAATGTTTGTGTGCACTTTATGTAGGTGAAATTTTCCTTACCATTTCCTTCTTTTAAGGTTCCTTTCACCATGCCCCACACCCAAGTGGACACAATGTTAAATATGCTCCATCCATGTAAACTAAGTATTGGAATGTCAAACCAATTGGATCCATATTCAACCGGATCATGCACTACTTCCGAAGACATCCCTAATTCTCATGGACCTGATAATTACAATCCCACTTGAACACTAGATATGCACTCTTACCAACCATTGTCCTTATTGGGTAATTAAATCAATGTCTATCTGACTTTTAATGTGTGACAAAGAAAAGTAGGCACTCCTACATGCAAACTAATTTACTACACCCATAAACAAAGGAACCAATTCCCAATTCCACCATGAACCAAGGAATGCCACATTCATAATCCAAGATATCTTCAAGATTACATAACAAAATGCAAATGAAAATACTCGACATGCTACCATACTTAGTTAAATCACTTTTCCAAGCACCTTGTCACATAAGTGTGTCTTTCAATCATGCAATACCACCTAAGGAGCATTTCCCTACACATGAAACATGTTTTCACAACCAACCGAAACCTTCCACTAATCAGGTCAATGAAAGAGTAGGGACCTTCATTTCTAGCTGAAGGCATGGGCCTTACATATGAGATTGACATAAAAATGTTGATGTCTAGAGAAAGGAAAAGAGAGAGATATAGATTTACACACACATAAAAATATGAGTATATCGAAAAAGATGTTATTTTTACAATAATAAAAAAATGTATTTATATATGTTTATATCTCTACAGGTTTTGGGACTTTGAATTGTCACTTCTAAGGATTGTTACCATATTAAATCCATTTTAAATAATAAAAATAATTACATTGATCCAAGGTTAAAATGAATTTATGTTAGTAATATTTCATTTAATAAGTTATGAAAATCATCTTTAATAATTTTTATTTATCTTTTTGCTTCAAATAACAAATCCTAGGAAAATGGTATTTCTTCAAGGATGGTACATAAGATAAACCCTAGATTATGATTTCAATATGTCACTTATAAGAATACAACCTAGATGGAGAGGATAACACTACATCCCACAACCACTCAAGCTAAACCAAATTAACTTGAATAATTTTTATTATTATTTAATTTAATAAATTTAATTGGAAAAAGTATATAATAATTAATGATGACTATCGCTATTCATTAAGACCCTCAAAATAAATGCTATTTTATTCTATTTTATTTATTTATTTTTAATTAAAATTCAAAATGTATAAATCTTCACTTATTAGACACATTAAATATAAGAGGATTCCTCTATCTATTTATCGTGTATTGAGTTTCCATCTGAAATATATATATATAATCATGATTAAGTAAAGTTCCAATTAATTTTTTTACTATTTTATGTTTTCTAAGTAAAGTTCCATTTGGTTCCATAATTTTTAAAATTGGGAGACTATCTATTTCTTCTTAAAATGAATCTATGAGAACAAAGTTTCATCATTTAAATGTAATTCCATTGTCTCTACAATGTTTGTGTGTGTTTAGAGAAAAAATACTTATATTAATTATTTCATTAAAAAATCAAAATATACATTCAACTAATCCTCATAAGCCGAGCTTGAACATCAAATTCTTCAATAGATAAATTATTCTAGAATATCTCACCATATAAATCAAAATAAAAAAAATAATATTTCAAAATATCCCTGTTTTATAAAACATAAGACAAACTTGATCTAAAAAATGGAACAAAGGTGTGCTTGTTGATTGAATCTTCTTTAGATATGTCCCACTAAAATCAAGAAAGAAAATCCATGCATCTCCCTCTTCCTACGCTTCCAAGAAATCAGAATAAGGTTGTCGAACTGAGCTTTGCCTTCAAGCTATTCCACCACAACCTTCGAGTACCCTACGACTTGGAGCTACCAAATCTCAATTTCTTTTGTAAAAAATAGTGAAAAATAGCGATGCCCGGAGCGCTATCAATTCTTCCTTAGAGTTTGTTCCACTCCCCATGCCTAGTTTTAGGTAATAGTATTCTCTTGATTGAGAAATAGAACCATTCCTAGGCCACACTAAGTCGTAGACCCCTCGCTAGCGGCATAAAAGCAGCTCAAAGCAATGGAATGATCAAACATCGGGAAAATTCTCGGTCTAATAACTTTGGAAGCAAATCTTTATTAATTTCCTCGAAATACACTTTAATTTTGTGAGCCATGAACTCTCGACTACCAGACTTGTCTTTGCATTTAAAAACTAAAATACCTCTTTCCCAAACAACTTTGCAAAACACCATTTGACGAAGAAATGATCCATTGACGAACAACAGATTCAGGATGAACTGGCTACTGTTTGTTCGGGCCCAGGTGGAGCTTGTTTTTCAACAACAGACTTCATCGCCAATGGACACCTGTGAAGACAACACAACGCAAGGTACGCCTCCAGCGAAAGATGGGCCACTGTTGGATCTGAATCAGCCTACAGAAGGCAATGAAAGTCCAGGTCCTATTGCAGCAAATCCTCCTGATGATTAATGTGTTTTAGAAGTATATGTATTCTCCGCATTTACTACCGAACAATTACTGTCAATTTGCTTTCTAGCATGGACATATAAGAACAGGGAAGTTATAAGCGGGCTAATGCCATCCATAGAGTTTCAAATGCTGAACTGGCTGCTAGCCTGGACATTTTTGTAATCATTTTGTACTACTGGTGTGCCTAAGCGGCCGCCTTTTTATCAATATATAATCTACCAGTTTCTTTATAAAAAAAAATCCATACTAAATGCATCATCCTCATCTTACTACAATATGCACCAGAAGGCGAGTATAATTGTTCCATTCTATGACCATGTCATCCTACAGATCGAACTCCACCAAATCCAATATTTCCTCCATCCCCATCGCATTCTGGACCCCAACATCTTCCAGGAACCTGTATCCATAATCCGTCAATTGTGATCTTATGTTCCGAGAGATAACTTAACTCTCAGCTACACGTACCCAAGGATCCTCTCTAAGTCTCACCCGATTACCACGACCGATTTTCCAGACCGCCCACTGGCCAAGAACCGGAAAGGCTCACACCAGCCTTTTCCAAACATTTGATGCTCCACGATGGGACTTGGGATCGGCCCTAATCCACGGCGATTGCCATCTCAGTTCTGGGTTGTCTTGTCGCACAAGTGGGAGAAAAATGACTGCTATATCAAACTCCCAAAAACACACTATATATTTTTGGCCTCCTTGCCGCCATGGTGCTTTTATATATTGAAGGCCTCAACTATCCTCTTGCATATTGAGCTTTGGAAGTCATCTTTGGCGATCAGTAGGAAGAGATCGATTATTGACGAATAGGAAAAAGGTTCGTTGTGAGATACTCTTCATGCTCATTCTAAATCATGTTGATCCGCCAACCTGCATGTGGAGCAGCGGCACAAGAATAGCTCAGAGTGTACATGGAAAGAAATGAAAAGAGGACCAGTGGCGCCTTCCGCCCCTTCAGAGTGTACCAGCGCAGGTTGTCCTCCACCACCGCCGGGAAGTGCTCTGCAAAAGTATACATGGACTGAAATCAAACCCTTCAGGGAGTTCCAGCGTTGGCACTCTCTATCCACCACCACGGCCTGGCCGTCTTCGGTAAAAACATAAATAATCTTCAAGTGCAATTGTTGTGGAATGAGAAGGTTTCTAAAATAAGATATTTTGGTATTTTTTTTTAGGTAATCCTGTTGAAGGGTTTTCCTGTATATATTTAAATTGGAAAATATGATAAAAATTTATAAATAATTATGTTTTTTCATATATATATTTAAATGGAAAAATACCATACAAATTTATAAATAATTATGTTTTCAGTTTACATGTCTTTCTTCTTTTTTATAAAAAATTATGTTGTATTAGATGTAATAGATTATATTATTATGATCTTGTGTTTTTTATATGGAAATTATTTTGATTTGATGATGATGATTAAATTTCACTCAAATTGAATTGGTTTATCCAACCTTAAGACTGTAAGGGACTATTTGTAATTTTTAAATTTTTTTTTTTTGTGCTAGAAAAACATTGAGAGAAGCTTTTCAAGATCACCTTAGTTTTGTTGAGTTAAAAGGTTAGCTAAGAGAAAGTGTTTTTCATCTTCAACCTTCTTAGTGTAAAAAATGTGACACACTCTTTCATCCCATGGCATTTTCCTTCCATGGAATTTTAGGAATTGAACAACTCCCATTTTCACTATGGAGCTCAGGGGAATTTGTTCTTATCTTAGCAATGCTTATTTATTTTCTTTAAACTTGTAAAAATAGAGAGATAGTTTTGATCTTCTTACACCCTTATAATACCTTAATTTTATTTTTTCCTCTAACTCTTTGTTACACCACATTTTCTCATTCAATTTTGATTTTATGATATTTTTAATAGTATCGTTATTCTGCAAAATGGTCCTGTCCATGATTCCCTAGTGTCTTAGCCAAGATTGGGGATCTGTATGCCATCCTTGCTTGAGTCAAAGGTGGTTATGACTAGATTTTGAAGCAATTTTAGGAAGCCTCTTGTCTTCCATGTTGTTTAACTTGTTCCTATACATTAGGTATCTAGTCATAGTTGTGCTCTCAACGGAGGAAAGGAATTCCTCTAAGAAGAGGAGGATGGGATAGGGTGTATTTCCTTTAATTTTCAGATTATAGGTTATAAAATTCTTTTGGATTTGCTCTATCTTTGTCTAGGATTTGTGAAAGATACTACATCCTTAGACCTCACATCCATATAGAATAACATCTGTAACAAGATTCTCAAAGAGGAGTTTTTTATTATCCCTTTCCATCCCTTAATAATCATTTTATCAATGTTATAATTCTAGCTGGGCTTGTGGTGAATATTGATTCTGAGGTATTTGTATGAAGTCACTTCCTCGAAGATGTTGTTGTCATATAGGAAGGTATCATAAGTGATCTTTTCAGATTTAATGATCATGATCTTAGTCTTGTCAGTATTAACAATCATACCTATATTGGAACAAAAATCCTTAAGGATTCTTAGTTTCTTTCTAAGATTGTGGGGAATCATCACCATAATAACGATATCATCAACATAAAGAATAAGATTTATGACTATACCAATGAGCATGGGAGCGACAAAACCTGCTTCTTCCAATAAATCTTCTAACTTATCAATGTAAATTCCAGAAAGGGTAGGGGATAAGGGACATCCTTGATTCACTCCAATATTGCAGTTAATCTCTTTCGACCATCCCTCAAGATTTTTAAACTTGGCAATAATGTTCTCATACAACCTTATTGTAGCAACTCTCAACTCAAAAGGAACTTTTATTTCTTCCAACCTATCCCAAAGGTTTTTCCTGAGAACCATATTCTAACGACCCCATTGTTACGAAAACAAGTGATGTACACATGTAATTTTTTATTTTATTTTTTCTTTTTAAAGCTGTGTTAGGTAATTAAAACATCATACTAATTAACAACTTCATCGACAAAACTTTCACACATCTTAACATAAAAATATCAAAGCATTAACCAACAATTCGACATAAGGCAGACACATCGACAACAATCATCAAAGCGCAATATAATTCTAAAAAACAACACATGTAACACAACATTCCATGGTGTAAGGAGTTTAATGTCTACATCAATCATCCACCAAAATTTTAATGGCACAATTTAAAGTTATTAAACCCTCATGTGGCACCATAAGGGAGAGCACAAGGTAAATGACTATATTTTGTTGCCTAAGGAAATATGATCATAAGCATAAACTCATACATCGCCTACAGTTGAGGCGCAAGAGCATCATCTCTTAAATCAATATGCAAGGATCTAAGGCCTAACATCCATTCACCACATCAAAAACATTACATCCGAGTAATCTAAAATCCATAATCATCATTCATGTCAGCAACACCATTTGCACAAAAGTGAGAGATATGACCCACCAAGCATGACATAAATCGCTAAGTGAGAGAATGTCAGAGATCCACACCAAATCTAATTGCGCGGAGAGCTCAACATCTAAAACCACCATTAAAACACACCGTCTAGTGTGCAAGAAGTCAAAAAACTAAAACCATCATATATTCCTTAAAATCAACGTGCACAAGGTTTCAATTCCAATAACGCATTATTCAACATCAATTGTTCAAGGCACAAGAGCATACATTTAAGGAATCAATCATACCATATTAATAATTCAACATAGTGAAAAATAATGATCTACTCTATTGAGTCATTCCTTCAAGCAATGTTGACACAATCCTAATAAATGTAACATCTCTAATCCATTAGCCATCATTTTATTCACTATTACGTTCATCATATAGAGAAAGGATTCATTCAAGAGAAGTTAAAGATCTTCCTTTTTTTTCTTCGTAAGTTCTCCTTCTTTTGTAGATTCACCATTAGGTATATTAAGAGATTAACTATTAAGAGGAAAACATCTTATGAATCCTCTTCACATAAAAAAATCATTTGTAGAAGGAGGATTTTTTTTTGAAAGTTCAAAGTGGTTTTTATGGCATAAATGAAAGAAATTCAAAACATTCTTCACAAACATCTTCTAATTCCAACCATCAAACTAATTTCTTCCTATATAATATTCATTTTGAAGTACAATAAGAAATCTATCAAAAGTATTAAAAATATTTTCAAGGTCTCCTTCATAACCCTAATTGAACATGCCATCCTCCCTTTATTTAGTATATCTTTCCAAATTAAAAACTTGAGATTTTGAGAGTTATTTGTTGCTTCTCAACCTCGATTACAAACTTCTATTTTAATGACCATATTATTCTTCATTCTGGATTCTTGATTAGTATTAAAAGCAATCAGTATTATTAGCGTTAAAATATATAAAATAGAGTCAAATGTGAAACTTCACATATAGAGCATGCATGAGACAACCTTTGATTAAAGCAATCTTATCAACTCATGCGTACATAATGAAATATAAAGTTCACCAAAGGAAACTTTAATCCATAGGAAATCCTCATTATATTTATAAAATTGTAATATGTTCTTACAACAGGCCTTACATCGTAAGCTCCTTGACATCTTGAGAAAAAACACCAAACCTAGCTACACTACCAACGACCCCAAATTTAGTAAACAATGCCTACAACCATCTAATTTAGTAAATATTGAAAGAGTCCATTTATTCGCACGGTTACGTTTATGAACAACCAATCCCAACATCAATTATTTTTAAAGGGTCTAACAGATATCCCTCAGATTGCAAAGGAAAAGTGCAAGGCTCAGTGGTATTGCATGTTGGGTGAGTTAGGGGCAAATCATAGAGGATAGTTAACATTTTTTCATAACCTAATTTGATAGTAATCTAAACACACATGAATCTGCAACATAATACATATCTGCTAAAATAGGAATCAAACTGTGGTTTACTGGCAGTTTCTCTTTTATGCTGAGATGTGATATTGTTTTATGCTAATTCTAGAAATATATCAAGAGAACGCAATATCAACTATTGTAGTATTGGGTTAACATGAATTCATGCGCTAAAATAATTATGGTTTTCATAATATAGAGGATTTAAAAAGGAAAAGGCACTAATTCCATTACAAGAAATATTATACTAAGCTGTATGAATATATAATAGACAAGTCAAATTTCTATTCGCACAAACAAACACGAGATTAGCCAGAAAGGAAACGAAAACAATTTTAAAAACTATAGATCAGTCACAGTGGCCATACGAATCAATTGAAGAAAAAAAGATTTTAAAAAGCTACAGATCTATCACAGTGGCCATACAATCAATTAAAGAAGGAAAAATGATTTTAAAAACTACAGATCCATCACCGTGGCCATACAAATCAATTGAAGAAGTAAAATAAATTTAAGAAAGATATAGATCCGTCATAATGGCCAAACAATCAATTGAAGAAGAAAAGGAAATGTTAACAACAAAATAGCCACCATCCTTATCTCAAGCAAAGTTGAAATATTTAACAAGTTTAAGTGGGAGGAATACTCGATGTCATAACACATCTATAAATATAATTTGTATTTAACATCTGAATGCCAATCGATGGTTGTAACAATACAGTTTAAATATGGACAGAGGGTAGATAGAGCTAACGCTAAATGCCCATTCCTTAGTTAGCATATGGATAGCGTTTCACTCTAGAAAACTTCTTCAAAGTTCAGAATTGATTACAGTTTACAATACTAATCTAGGCAATTGATATATGTAATAAAATTTAACCTTTGAAGTTACAAGGACTCGATAAAATATTCATCAATATATATATTCATACACAGAAAATCTATGAACTTGTAGAAATGAAAATTACACTTGCTTACCGTAAACATAGCTAAATCCTCCCTAGTCATTCTTCTGTGCACGAACTCCATCTAGCTCCTGCTTGGGAACCACTGATACCTCATCGGTACCTACCAGCCAATGATATGGGTACTCTTCTTCCCCATGAGCCCCCCGAGACGTAAAGGGACCACACACACAATACCAGAAAATGATAGCTCCTAGCTCACCTCAGAAGGTCGAGTTACCACTTATTATCCGAGATGGGTATCCCAACTCCCACAAGGAAAATTAAGTCAAGAAAAATATCAACAACGTAACCTTATGCCTACCATCCATGATGCATACTACTCCTTCGCCATCATTTTTATAGATTTTTCTATTGAATATTTTCCCAAACCCTCATTAGATACATTTTATTAAATTTAATTAGGACAAACGCCCCCCGTACACATGTCACCCAATCCCTTAGTTTCTCCAGAAAATCAATTTATTAATTAATTAAAGTTCTTATTTCCTTGATCCACTTAAAAGAGGCTAGATTCCCTACTAAGTTATAGATTCCCCTTTTTCTTTAAGTTTCCCCTTTTCTTTAAGTTTCCCTTTTTCTTTTCTTTAAGTTTCCCTTTTTCTTTAAGTTTTCATTTTTTAACAAAATTCATAATTAGCAAGTTTAGACAAAAACAACCATTTACCCCTTTTTATAATTAAACCTTTATTAAAATTTACTTTAATTATTAATGCTTGAATTTTCTTTACCCCCTTCTTGTTACATGTCCATCTAGTTTTTTTTTTTTCATATATTCTACTTAGACCTAGGTTTTAAATTCACGAGGCTGGTGACAATTCTTACGAGAAAAAAATGTTATTAAACTTCACTCATATCATCATTCATTTTAAGGTCAACAAGGTCCTAAGGAGGCATATTTTTCTAGGTAATAGGTTTATTAACTTACCATAGTTAAAATCGTGACGTGCTCGCCAGGATGCACTACCTTCTCCAAGGGTGCCACTCGCATGCATTCCATTTTTAATTTGAGTGACGTGCCCTACAAGATGCTCTAAGTGCTCCAAGGGTGCCACTCACCTCTTCACTGAATTTGGTAGATATTAAACCCTTGGAGTCAATACTTCGTCAAGTGACCTTGTGGGACACTAAGGGCCTCTAAGGAATAAGGACCTTTCCTTATTGCACGCCAATTAGAATCATTGTGACCGACTGTCATAGTCTTCCCTCATTACATCGTGGATCTCTCAAACTAGGCTAAGCCATGGTGGGAGTTCTAGTAGGCTGCGGAAGGGAAGTTTCCACACCTCTCCCTCAACATATTTGGTTTTCGTTTGTGACCACTTTACTCCTATGTGATTTTTGTTAGCAAGCTACCGTCAGCCTACATCGATCAATGAAACGTGTCAACGATAATAGTCAACATCATAATATCTAGTCATGTGTCACATATGTAATATCAAAACATTCAAACCATAACCATCCTCTCCCTAACTCAATCCAGAGTCCAAGGATATCCATCGATACCATCAAAATACTCAAATGTTTAGAGTCATGCACACTCAGGAAACTGGTCAATAGCTCATGTCGATATAAAAATCAACGTATCATCAAATTCAAAAACATCATCATGCTCCATAATCGAATCAGACAATGATATAGTGAACCAGATAACTTTCACACAATTTTCCACAAGAATAAGTCACATTGGGTGCGCAAAAGTGAGAGATGTTACATACACCCCCTCTTGTTTTAAAATTTGTCCTAAAGTTTCATAGTATACAAATGAAAAAAAAAAATAAAGTATCTGAAAATATCTATATGTCTAGCTATAAAAAAAGGGAAACTGATAACACATATGATACGTGTCCTCCCAAGTAGTTGAGTGTGGACTATAATTTTCCTACTGGACCTTGACCTTATCGATGATTTGACATCATAGTTGTCGAATGCGATGGTCCGAAAAGCAGATTGGTTCCATCGTGATCGTACCCTTTCCAACATCTACAAAGAAATCAGTCAATCCCATGCGTAGGATCACTTACCCAAATTCTCACATGGACACGAGATAAACATCCTGTAATGCCTCAAGAATGAGGCACGACTATCTATTAGGCGCTTCATAATTATGGTCGACGCGACGTGCAGTGGAAAACCCTTATGTTGATCCTGCGCTTATTCCATCCCTTTTGTATCGTTTTTAATTGTTCTTTCAATTATTGTATTGCTTCTAGTCCTACCAAGACCCCATCCTCTAGTCGATCCCAACTCAAAGGCGTCTGACATGGTCGCCCATAAAGAAACTCAATGGCGCCATATTAATGGTGATTTGATGGATGTTGTTGAACACAAACTTGGCCAATGGCCAAAACTATTCCCAATGTTTCTGTTGGTCCAACGCACACATACGCAACACAACGTTCCCAAATTGATTCCTTCCTTCGGTTAGCCTGTCCATCTCGAGGACATGTTGTACTAAAGTTCAATGTTTCTCCCAGGGACTCTTGGGAAACTCATCCAAAATCATCTTTCAAACACCGAATCCCTTTTCGATTACAACTCCTTTGGTACATTTGACACTTTCAAAATCTTATTGATACAAACTCTAGTTATACCTGGTGCCTGATGCGTCGTATGCACAGGGAAAAAATGAGACTCTTGTCAGAGTGTCAACTGTCGCAACCATCGAGTCATGCCTCCTTCTCGTCAGCGACAATTCAACAGTGAATTCTATCGAAATGATATCCCATGTCGATTTTAGAATACTATGTGGTTGTAGCAATGTTTTTGGATGTCTATGTTCAACCTTCAACTGCCAACCTTATAGACATCTGCCACATAGTTGACGATGTCTGCCTTTATACCTTCTAGAAGAATAAGGGCTCAAGGTTGGTCCTCATCTGCATGACTCTTGGATGAGGCATGTACACTACTCTATGAGCTTCACATAAAATCAACACTTCTCAATTTGTCGTTGGGATGTAAGTAAATCCATTTTTTATATACCAAATATGTCATTGTCCATAGTATATCTCTCAATTTTGGTACCAACATGGTGTCTTGTCTAAAAAATTCCTTAACCCCTCTATACTAGTCAACATTGCACTATAGTTAGAATACTTCCACGTAGTTACGTTCGAACATGTATCACTGAAAATATGCATGGTCTCTGACTAAACACATATTGCTCTACGTTCATTGTTCCTTTTAAGTAGGAATTCTCAAAATCGTAATCGATAAGCATTTTTTACCAACGCCCTTGCGCGCGTTCAAGTCATTTTGCGTAAAAAAGTGTTGTCAACCATAGTGGTCCATTTTTAGTTCGAATTTATGTCCAATAAGGTAGTGTCTCCACACTCTCAGGGCATACACAATCGCTAACAATTGAAATCATGTATTGTGTAGTTTTCCTCATGCTTCCTAGATTTCCTCGAGATTTAAGCATTCACTAGGTTGTCTTACCTTAGACTTTTTCTAAGCCTTCCTTAGTTGTGTCATTTCATACCAAGAAGTGCTCGTCCACTCTAGGTACTTTTAGTATTGATGTTGTCGTCAACAACTCCTTCAACATTCGAAATACTTCTGTGCATTTCTCGGTCCACACAAACTTCTTGTTCTTCTTCTGCAATTTTTTAATCAAGTTTTCTATCTTTGAAGAACCCTTGATGAACCATCGAGAATGTCCCACCAAACACATCAAGCTACGCACTTCTGGGACATTCCTCAGCGCAGGCCACTCCACAATAACCTCTACCTTCGTTAGATCCACAACAAAGCGTTCATCGTAGGTAACACGCCATAAACAGTGAATCCTTGGTATCCTTGCGACTGCTTCCCGTAATTTGTTCCCTCACAAAACTGTAGTAACAAGCATAATAGTTCATCCTGATCTTCCGTCATCCAATTATATCAAAATTTCATCAAGGAATACTTGACGATAGTCAAGCAAAGTCTACATGACCCATCCTTCTTCCGTAAGAAATTAATAGGATCGTCCCAAGGTGATACATTGGACGTATAAGTTCTAGGTCCAACAACTCCTTCAGTTGCACCGTCAACTCCTGTAACTCAGGGGTTGACTTTTGATAAGGCTTTCTTTTCATCGGTTCAGTTCTAGGTTTTAGGTCGATGGAAAATTCCATCTTGGCTTCGACGGTAAATCTAATAAATATTTTGGGAACATGTCGGAAAATTCTCTTACTACCAGAAGGTCTTCTAATCCTTCCTCCAATCCCATGTTATTCAGTGCTAGGATTGCATATAGATTGCATCCTTTGCACATAATCCTTCATACTTGTATGGGAGAGATGAACCTTAGGGATACTCGTTGTTTTATCCCTACAATCACTCGTCTCTATCCTTCATCGTCGATCCAACTCAACCTCCTCATCTTACCATTGAGTATAGCATCATACGATTTCCCACCAACCCATACTGATTATGCCATCATACAACCTTAAGATCGTGATGTAGATCAGACTTTGTTACACTATCCCCAAGTTAAAGTGATAGTTCATGTGTCTTTTTGACTCGACTGCTCTGGCCCCTTTTCAACCAAACAGTCTTTCTGGTAAGGTTACTCTCTACATGTCCATATCCCGCCTATAGTCCAGTACTCCTGACAATGGAATAGAATTTTTTGGCCCATCAACCTAAGATCTTGGTATGTTCTACCCACAAGCCTAAATGATGACTGCTAGCGGTGGTGTTGCGGATGGGGTGGTCCCATGTAGGGATCCTTCTTCTGAGGAACCTATCATGAAGGTATCGTGAGAAAGGGTCCTATATACATATATTGGCACTAAGATGTCTTGTCTGGTTGGTGCCTAATGCTACTACGCACCAGAGGTTGTCAGTCATGATGGTCTTGCAGGAGTCTTGCCCTAACTCCCATAGTCAAATATTCTTCAGCTAAGGGGTCTGCTAGACTACATCACGCAACGTCTGAGGCCTTTATGTCCTTTCCTTCGCACGATAGTTGGAGTTAAGGTCGATACGAACTTGTTGATATCTATCTTCTTCATGTTCATATGTAGTGCATACTGTAGTATCTCCACAGGTATAGTCTCATAATTCATCAGCATACAAACATCCTGTCATAAGGCACTGGACTCATCGAGTTGGGGCTCAATGAGTTCCTCAAACATTTACTCCTCTTGGAACTGTTCATCAACCAGTTCCCGTAAGATGGATCCAATGGCCATGTTAAGCTGAGATAGGAGTGTCTTGCATCATATCAGAGCACTCTCATTTTAGATTAATACCTCCATGCAAACCTTCATGCTAGAGGGTTTACTCGTGAAGTATGAATCACATCTCTTGGCTCTCCATCCATGCCTCGGCGGCTAAGCAGTCAGTGGAACTCGTGAACTCGGGAACTTAATCTTCTAGAGTTTTTTTTTAAAGTGATTAGTACTATCTAGGTCGCACTGTGGACCCTTAGGGGTACAGGTTCCCTGGTCGTACCTTAGTACAGACAGTTAGTAAAGGCCTCTAACATTTCCCTGGAAGGAACTTGTCGTATCAATGCATCCTGTGCAATAATTCGCTCATGCTCAAGACTTGTTCCTCTCCTTGGGGTTTGGGCCTCCCTCGTGCAGGTCTTATTGGAGGCATCACACCTCCTCCCCTGACACCACATCGCGAATCTCCATGGCATCCTCTAACCGTTATTACCGCAAGGACATGTTAATAATTCAATTAGAGTTGAGTATTAATCAAGAGATTAATTTAGAGGAAGGCATGGGTATCCCTAGTCCCATGGCTGAAACTTCTCTAATACCATATGTAACAATCCCATCGTTACTATAACAAGTGAAGTACACAACTAGTTTTTTTCTTTTTTCTTTTCAATTATGCGTTAACTAAAACATCATACTAAATAACAACTTCATCGACAAAACTTCCACACATCTTAACGTAACAATAAAAAAGGGTTCACCAACAATTTGACATAAGGCATACACATCAACATCAATCATCAAGGCATAATATCATTCTAAAAACCAACACATGTAACGCAACATTCCATGGCGTAATAAGTTTAACATCTACATCAATCATCTACCAAAAATTTTAGGGCACAATTTAAAGTTGTTAAACCCTCATGTGGCAACATAAGAGAGAGTGCAAGGTAAATGATTGTATTTTGTTTCCTAAGGAAATCTAATCATAAGCATAAACTCATACATCGCCTAGAGTTGAGGAGCATGAGTATCATCTCTTAAATAACTACGCAAGGATCTAAGGCCTAACATCCATTAACCACATCACAAACATTATGCGTGATTAGTCTAAAATCCTTAACCATCATTCATGTCAGCAACACCATTTTCACAAAAGTCAGAGATATGACCCATCAAGCATAACATAAATCGCTAAGTATGAGAATGTCCAAGATCCACACCAAATATAATTTTTCATAGAGCCCAAAATCTAAAACCACCATTAAAACACATCATCTAGTGCGCAATAAGTCATAAACCTAAAACCATCATATATTACTTAAAATCAGGGCGCACAAAGTTTCAATTCCAATAACGCATTATTCCACATCAATTGTTCAAGTCGCAAGAGCATACAGCTAAGGAATCAATCATGCCATATTAATAATTCATTGTAGAGAAAATAATGATCTATTCTATTGAGTCATTCCTTCAAGCAATGCTGACACAATCCTAAGAAATGTAACATCTCTAATCCATTAGCCATCATTTTATTCACTATTAGATTCATCATATAGAGAAAGGATTCATTCAAGAGAAGTTAAAGATCCTCCTTGTCTTTTGTAAGTCCTCCTTCCTTTGGAGATTCACCATTAGGTATATGAAGAGATTAACTATTAAGAGGAAAACATCATATGAATCCTCTTCACATAAACAATTTGTTTGTAGAAGGACGATTTTTTTTTAAAGTTCAAAGTGGTTTTTATGGAATAAATGAAAGAAATTCAAAACATTCTTCACAAACCTCTTCTAATTCCAACCATCAATCTAATTCCTTTTTATATAATATTCATCTGATATATTTGAGGTACAATAAAATATATATCAGAAGTATTAAAAATATTTTCAAGTTCTCCTTCATAACCCTAATTGAACATGTCATCCTCCCTTTATTTAATATATCTTTCCAAATTAAAAACTTGATATTTTGAGAGTTATTTGTTGCTTCTCAACCCCGATTACAAACTTTTATTTTCCTGACCATATTATTCTTCATTTTGGATTCTTGATTAGTATTAAAAGAAATCAATATTATAAGCGTTAAAATATATAAAATAGAGTCAAAAGTGAAACTTCACATCTAGAGCATGCATGAGACAACTTTCGATTAAAGCAATCTTATCAACTCATGCATACATAATGAAATAGAATGTTCACCAAAGGAAACTTTAATCCACAGGAAATCCTCATTATATTTATAAAATTGTAATATGTTCTTACAACAGGCCCTACATCATAAGTTCCTTGACATCTTGAAAAAAAACACCAAACCTAGCAATGCTGCCAGCGACCCCAAATTTAGTAAACGCTGTCAGCGACCATCAAAGTTAGTAAACATTGAAATAGTCCATGAATCCCCACGGTTACATTTATGAACAACCAATCCAAACATCGATTATTTTTAAATATTCTGATAGATATCCCTTAGATCGCAAAGGCAAGGTTCAAGGCTCTGTGGTATTGTATGTTGGGTGAGTTAGGGGCAAATCACACAAGCTAGTTAAAAGAATTCCATAACCTATGTTGATACTAATCTAAACACATATGAATCTACAAAATAACACGAATCTGCTAAAATAGTAACCAAACTATGGTTTACTGTCAGTTTCTCTTTTATGTTGAGAGGTGATATTATTTTATGCTAATTCTAGAAATATATCAAGAGTAGGCAGTATTAGCTATTTTATTGTTGGTTTAATAGGAATTCACGTGCTAAAATAGTTATGGTTGTCATAATCTAGAGGAGTTAAAAAGGAAAATGTACTAATTCCATTACATGAAATATTATAGTAAGTTGTATCAATGCATAATAGACTAGTCAGATTTCTATTTGCACAAAAGAGTAAGAGAGAATCCATAAAGGAAGTGAACACGAGTTTAAAAACTACAGATCCATTACAGTGGCCATATGAATCAATTGAAGAAGTGAAAACAATTTTAAAAATCTACAGATCCGTCACAGTGGCCATACAATCAATTGAAGAAGAAAAAATGATTTTAAAAACTATAGATCTGTCACAATGGCCATACAAATCAATTGAAGAAGTAAAAACGATTTTAAAAAGATATAGACATGTCACAGTGTCCATACCATAAATTGAAGAAGCAAAGGAAATGTTAACAAAAAAATATCCACCATCCTTATCTCAATCACAGTTCAAATATTTAAAATGTTTAAGTGGGAGGATTACTCGTTGCCATAACACATCTATGAATATAATTTGTATTTAACATATGAATGTCAATCAATGGTTGTAACAATAAAGTTTAAATATGGACAGGCGATAGAGAGGGCTAACGCGAAATGCCCATTGCTTAGTTAGAAAATGGAATAGTGTTTCGCTAAAGAAAACTTCTTCATAGTTCATAATCAATTGCAGTTTACAATAGTAATCTAGGGAACTGATAAATGTAATAAAATTTAACCTTTAAAGTTACAAGAACTCAATACAATAACAATCGATATTTATACTCATACATAGAAAATACAACAACTTGTACAAATGAAAATTATGCATGCTTACTGCAACCGTAGGCGAATCCTCCATAGTCATTGTCCCACATGGACACTCCGTCCAACTCTCTCTTTCCAACCATTGAGACCTCACAGATACCTATAATACAACAATAGGGATACTCTTCTCACCCCTAAGCTCCCTGAGCCGCAAAGGGGCCACACACACAATACCATAAAATGATAGTTCCCAGATCGCTTCGCAAGGTCAAGCTACCACTCGTTATCCAAGATGGGTATCCCAACTCCCACAAGAAAAATCCAGTCAAGAAAATTTTTGGCATCGTAACCTTATGCCTACCAGCCGCAATACATACTCCTCCTTCGTCATCCCTTTTATAAATTTTTCTAGTGAATAGTTTCCCAGACCCTCATTAGATTATTTTTATTAAATTTAATTAGGACAAACCTCCCCCATACAATGTCACCCGATCCCTTAGTTTCTCCAGAAAATCAATTCATTAATTAATTAAATTTTACTATTTCCCTCACCTACTTAAAAGAGTTCTTAAAAAATCTCCTCGATGTCCCTTTATTCCCTTACATATATTAAATGACTTAAGCCTTACTTAAATCCTAGTTAAGTTCACAATAGAAAGTTCCAAAGGCTAGAATCCCTACTAAGTTAGACATTCCCCTCTTTCTTTAAGTTTTCCCTTTTCCTTAAGTTTCCCCTTTTTAACTAAGTTCGGAATTAGCTAGTTTAGACAAAAAAAACCATTTACCCCTTTTAATAATTAAACCTTCATTAAAATTAACTTTAATTATTAATGATTGAATTTTCTTTACCCCCTTCTTGTTACATGTCCACTTATATTTTTTTTTTTTGGTCACATATTCTACTTAGACCTATGTTTTAAATTCACTAGCCTAGTGACAATTCTTAAGGGAAAAAAATTGTTATTAAACTTCACTCATACCATTACTCATTTTAAGGTCGACTAGGTCCTAAGGAGGAATATTTTTTTAGGTACTAGTTTTATTAACTTACCATAGTTAAAATCACGATGTGCCCTTTAGGACACACTACTTGCTCCAAGGGTGTCACTCGCCTCCATTCTGGGTTTAATTTGCACGATGTGCCCTTCAAGATGCAATACATGATCCAAGGGTGCCACTATCCTCTTGACTGAATTTTGTAGATGTCAAACCCATGGACTCAATACTCCATCAGGTGACCTTTTGGGAGACTAAGGGCCTCTAAGGAATAAGGAACTTGCCTTATTGCGCACCCCTTAGAATCATCGTGAGTGATTTTCACAGTCTTCCCTCACAGAATCGTGGATCTCTCGAACTAGGTAATTGCTAACCTACAGTTCGAGCCATGGAGAGAGTGTTAGTAGGCTGTAGCAGGGCTGTTGTCACACCTCTCCATCAATGTCTATGGTTCTCATTTGTGACCCCTTTACTCCTATGTGAGTTTGGTTACCAAGGTACCATCAGCCTGCATCCATCAATGAAACTTGTCAACGATAACAAGCAACATCATAATATCTAGTCATGTGTCACATATGTAATATCAAAACATTCAAACCATAATCATCCTCTCCTTAACTCGATCTAGATTCCAAGGAGATCCATCAATTCCATAGACATCCTCAAATGTTTAGAGTCCAACACACTCTGGAAACCAGTCAATAGCACCTATCGATATAAAACTCATAAAATAACGTATCATGAAATCCACAAACAACATCATGCTGCATAATTGAATCAGACAATCATATAGTGAACCGGATCACTTGCACACAAGTGTCCACAAGAATAAGTCACATCGGGTGCACACAAGAGAGGGATGTTACACATATCAAAATCTCTTCTAAAGTCAACAAAACAACAAAAAAGATTGGTTTTAGTATTGTAAAAATCCTATGCAATGATCCCAAAGGTAACAAGGTGGTCCACAATTGAATGACATCTTGTAAACCCAGTCTATCCTTCAGTTTTATTACTATGAATTTTAATCCAAAGTCTAATCTTATTTTCCAAAATAATTCCATAAAGCTTGGAAACAATCAGCCTAACCATAATGGTACTATATCTAGAGGGAATGTTTCCATCCCCATTTTTAAAGATAGGAATAATGAGGCTTTGCATAGAGGGCTTAGGGAACCCCCGTTTGATTTCCAAATTGAAGAGCTTGTGTATGTGAGGGATGAATATAGTCCCTCGAATTTTAAATTTTTTATCTTGGTAACCTTTAATGTCCTTAGCTTTCCCATTTGCAAGTTTCTTAACACTGAACTCTATGTCATTTAAAGAAAAAACTTCATCCTTTGTAGGGAAAATAGGAATGGTTCCCATGGCATTATGGAACTCGTAAATAATTTTAATGTAGGAATTCTAGTCCCTTAAGGGAATCATATTATTTTCTTTAGTATTGGGAATTATAATTTTCCTTCAAAACTTATTATGATCAAGCTTATATAGTTGTGAAAGATGCTTGTGTTTTTTATTGATATACTACCTTTTCTTCTCTTTTAATTAGGGAATTGTACGTATTGATCTTATCAAGTTTTAAGGACCCATTAGAATCATCCCTAATGTCTTTCCTAGAAATCTGAAATTATTTATCATACCAAGGGTTGGTTGTTCTATTGTTATTTTTACAGCATACCTCGAAAGAGAAATTGTTAATAGAACTGGAAAGAGTGGTTGCAAATTTATGATAGTGGTCTCCAATTTTGTCCTTATAAGTCATGAGATGTAATTCACTATTTAAATCCTTTAAGAAAATGACAACTTTACTTTTATAAAAGACTATATGTTTCTTATTATTATAATTCTCTTCAATGACACTCCTATGTAAGGAAAAGTTTAGAGTTAGGCTTAAAGGTATATGATCGGAGTCAGGTTCATGGCCATTTAAAAGGTCAAAAGTTACTATTTGGTTGGAAACGTGGATATTAGATATCACATAATCTATGACACTACTAGCTAGTCCATGAATACAAGTCATCTAGTTGGATTTTCACCACTTAATTAATGCATTGTGAATTATTAGGTCTTGAAAGCTACAGAGGTTTACTAGATCATTACCAAATAAATTTCCAGTTGGGTATTTAGAGATTCTTTTGTAGCTACTAGCTAAAATAGGGTCCTCATCTAGACATAAAGGATTATGGTTGGAATCATTTCTTAAAAGAGAACATTGTTTAGTTCTAGTTCTAGAATTAAAGTCGCCCAGCACGAGGATATTGCCTTGATTTTTCAAACTGTAAATATCTTGTTTCGAATTATTATGGGGACAATTTCCATCTAGATTGTTTTTCTTATAAAAGGTAGAATTAAGGGGGGGAAAACAACAAATTTATATTTACATCTTATCGTTTAGGTTTGAAATTTCTATCCAAATGTAGTGATTAAGAGGTTCACTCTTATGAAGTTGAGTGCGAGGAGAAATGCTCTTTCTAATATAAAAATATTTTCATACTACCCCTCTTCGATATGACCTTTTGTTCCATGCTGACTACAAGACAAATCATTCTATGTTAGAGACCTTAGATTATTCATGCTCCCAAGTTTCAACTAGAAAAATAATATCAATATCACTCAGGCTCCAACTTATGATAGGACCTTTGTGCCATGGAGATCCACGATAGTTCCAAAAAAGGATCTCGAGTGTTCCAAATTTCCTATTTATTATTATATTTTTAGTGTCTATCCCTAACAATAGATTTTTGATTTCTAATTATTGTCCATTTTCCTTCTTTCCTAGCTTCTTTTAACTTTTGAACTTCCTTCCTTAATTCAACTTTCTCTTTAAGAATGAGGTCTTAATTTATAAATATTCTAGACCCTTTTAAGGTTGGATATTAATTAAGTATGTTGTATTTATGGTCATTACAACTTACTTTAACACCAATCAACCTATCTTTATGATCAACTATTTTTTCTAGCCTCTTAGCTTCTATGATATAAGTTTTTTCAATTTGTGATTTATTTTTTAATTCTTCTTTTACTATTTCTAGCATATCCTCCTATTGTTGTTCTTTTATACCAAAATTTTTGAGGTTCAAGGCTATTTTATTACACTCTTAGTCTAGTTCGATTAGCTTATTCATTTCCTCTTTCATGGGTTTGATATCAGTTTTTTCAATTTCATACTGATTTTAAAGGGATACTGGTTATAGTATTTCATACATGTCTACATTTATTAATATTTAAATATTTTTTTGTTTTAATCAAAATATGTATATATACCTTAATTTTCATCTTTAATTCTTCATTTTATCATTTTATTAATATTCATAAATCTCTTTGTTATTAAATATTTATAATTAATATCTATAAATATAGATGTTATTAAATATTTATAATTAATATCTATAAATATAGATGTTATTAAATATTTATAAATTTTCATATCATAAATATCTAAAATCAATTCGATTTTTCTATAACAACCCTCTATTATGCCTATGAAAAGTTTAAGCATACAAGGTAATTTATTTTTTGCATTAAGAAATTAGCACCAACACATGATCATGGCAACGCCTATTAAATAACATCATAAGTAATGCAGTACTAGCTACTCATTATGGAAATCACAAATGACGTAATGAACGCGTCAACGAACGTTAGCGACACATAACATAAATAGCATACAAGATTAGCACACCATAACAACATGAAGCAATTTACAACAACATTCAATCAAATAATGAATATAGAATGACTACCCTCCCATCCTACACTAGAAGGTTAGGACCGCCAAGACACATAAGCAACTCTCAAGCCGAGGTTCCAATTGATTTTAACCATTTAAGGTCTTAGGGTTGGCGACTGTTTTGAGGAACAAGGAGGTGTCTACATCCCACTAACATAATCAACGCAAACTAACTATGCTAAATCAACAATATCAATAATAATCAATTTCATCAATCCTAAATCGCAATTAAACATGACACGTTAGTAATCATTCGCATAACACATCATAGACCATATTAAATCAAAGGCACAAAA
>JZKD02S1995321.1:268330-285210 GCA_000966675.3 Picea glauca
TCATCAGTCCATTCGAATCATAGGCTATCACATCTCTTTACTCAACGAGATACCAAACAGACTATAAAATATAAGAACCTCCTCCCCAATACACATACACAATAGAATATACAGAAAAATGGGTATATCAAAGATATGCAAGGGATAATGCTACTCCCTTATTAATACTCAATCAGATTAAAAGCAATGATGAGTGTCATAACAATGTTGAGTGTAAGACTAATAAATTCGTAGCCTGAGTGTTAAATCCAAATGTTGAGTGGTAAATTGAAATGTTGAGTGTCATAACAATGATGAGTGTAAAGACTAATAAATTCGCAGCCTGAGTGTTAAATTGAAATGATGAGTGTTAAATCGAAACGCTGAGTGTTAAACAAAAATGATGAGTGTTAAATCGAAATGTTGAGTGTTAAATCAGAACGTTAAGTATCATAACAATTTCGAGTGTAAAAACTAATAAATTTGGAGCCTGACCAATGGTATGGAGAAAAGTTCCTTGAGTGTAAATTAGAGTAAATGCTTAGTACAAAACGAATAAATTTGCAGCAGGGACAATGGTAAAGAGAAAAATTACGTGAGTGTAAAACAAAGATAAAGCTGAGTATTGAGGGGGAAAGCGCAGAGAATCCCAACACATTCCCACCGGCCTCCTTGAGTCCGAAATTTCGCTGAGAGTGAAACATAATTCTTGGAGGTTAAATGGATATATTTAGTGTGCGATTTAATCAACAACGTAGATGGAATAAGGGAAGGCAGAATGCAAGGGAAAAAGTAAAACGCCCTGAGGATTTGAAAGAAAACGCTGGGCGAATCTTCAGCAATAAAAACGAAGAGGAAAGGGAAAACTCTGGGAAATGGATGGATCGTTGTGTTCTAAAATTCCCTAAGGGGAACGCAAGCATATTTCGTAAAAAAAAACGTGTGGATATCCTCCACAAAAATCCCAGGGAAATACAACACCAAAACGAAGAGACCGGCGAATCGAGTGGGTTCCCTCACCCAAAACGCATGGAATACTAACACCCAAAAACGCAGAGAAACGAAGGAATTTCTTCGAGGGTAAAGTAAATTTCACAGAGATCTATGACTGGAAAATATGGGCGGGAAATTCGTCCAGAAATCATGTACAAATCGTTGGGCAAGAGGGAACTGAATCACTGAGCAGATAAGGTGAACACAGAGAGTTTGGAGTGGTGTAACTTCGCTGGGTGTGTGGCTGAGATTGCAGAGGCTATCTTAACCAATTCGCAGAGGGTGAACAACGATTCTCGGAGGGTAAATATGGAAGGAAGCAAAGAAAATCGTAGAGTAAACAGAATTAAATGTTGAGCAAGGAAAGAGGGCACAAAGACATGCCCCTTTCGTCAACTCAGAGAAAAATGAAAACAAATAATGAGGGATGCATTCCTTTAAATTTAGAGCGGGCGAGGGAGAAAACAAAAAGTTTAATTAATGATTACATTATTTACTCTCAAAGAAAGTGTTGTGGAAGGACGACAGCGAGTGAGAAATTCTAATAATCAAAGAATGAATATCCATCTAAAATTTATTCCAAACTACGCAGCATCAAGAGGAACTTTCCAAATAATTTCATAAATCCATTACACAATTATAAACTCAATTACAAGTACAATATTAAACGTGGGTATAGTAACTGGTCAAATGGATTTTTGATGTTCTTCGGTACATTCCTCCTTTTTCCCGCTTGCTAATATTTGAGATCTCACCAGTACTTCTCAGCGAACATTAAGGGTACTCTTCTTCCCCTTTAGCTCCCTAAGTTGCAAATGGGCCATGCATGAATCATAAAATTATAGCTCCTAGCTCACCTCACAATATCGAGTTACCACTCTCGCTCTCGAGCTAAGTATCCCAACTTTCACAAGTAAAATCATTCAAAGAAATTCAGGGAGCATAACCTTATGCATAGTAAGCATCCTCAATTCCTCTTCTCAGCGATTACTTTTATAGAGTTCTTCTTAGTGATCACTTTCCATTTGCACGTTTAATTTGTTTTATTAAAAATTAATTAAGAATTATTCCCTCACACTTTTGACTCGTTCCCTTAGTTGCACCAATAAATTGACTTATTTAATTTAATTAAATGTCAAATTTCCTCACGCATCCTAAAAACACTCTTAAAATTACTCCTAGTTGTCCCTTTATTCCCTCTATTTCATTTTTCCTTTCTAAGGCTTAGTTGTGTTTAATTTAGGAAAGTTCTTTAGTTAGACTAGACTAGATTTTTTTCTATGCTTCCACATTCTTTTTTACATTCATTTTCTTTCTTATCTTAGTTTTGAGTTTAGTATTTCTTGCACATAATCATATAATTAATATTTAGATAAAATATTTCTTTTAATTCTAAAATTGATTTTTCTTCATTTCCCTTTTATTAATTTATTATTTAGTTTTTAGTCTTCTTACCCTATTTAGACTTAGGCTTAATTTTTAACTAGGTTTAGAATTTTTAAGGGGATTTCACAATTAATAAAAAATACTCATTTAATATTTATTTTAAGTTCGATAATGTCAAAATAAAAATGGCTTCTCCTTAAAAGGGAGAAGCTCTATCCCTCAAAATTGCCCCAAAAGTTAAAAACTTAAAAAAATAGTAAATTATCAAAATTGCCAGAAAACTATTTTGAGCCAGTTGGAAAAGGTGGGTCACCACCAATATGCACCCAGATCAAAAAACCTTCGGTGAACCGTCGATAATATCCGGCTAAACACATAAATCTATGTACTTTGGGTACGTTTTTCGGCACAGGATATTGGTTCTTGATCCTTGCCTTCTTCAATTGACAATAGTCAATGCAGAGTCTCCATGATCCATCATTCTTTCGTATGAAAATAACAGACACACCCCAAAGAGACACACTTGGATGTATAAGTCCTAGGTCCAACAACTCCTTTAGTTGCATTTTCAACTCTTTTAACTCACGGGTTGACATTGAATAATGCATTCTTGCTATCGGTTTCATTCCAGTTTTTAAGTAGATGGTAAATACCAATTCCCTTTCGGACGACAAACCTAGTAACTCTTTGGGGAATACATCCTCAAACTCTCGTACTACTGGAAGTTTTTCTAGTCCTTCCACCACGCCCTTCTCGTTCAACGTTAAGATTGCATATAGCTTGCATCCCTTGCATATATTCTTCCGTAGTTGTAGGGAAAAGATGAACCATAGGGAAACTCATTGGTTTCTTCCTACAATCACTCATCTCTATCCCTCATCATCGATCAAACTAAATTATTTCATCTTATAGTTGAGTATTGCATCATGTGATTCTAACGATTCCATATCGATCACGACGTCATAAGATCATAATATCATGACATACAGGTTGGACTTCGTGACAAAATCTCCCAGGTTAAGGCTAGAGTTTGTAACCTTTCCTCCAACCTTCTACTTGGCTCCCGAAGCCATTTGCACGTAGTTAAACTTGTCTTGTTCGAATTCCTTTACCTTAACTCTTTTTAGCATTGCACTAGAAATAAATCTCTTTGTAGCACCTAGATCTATCAAAATACTAAAGGTATGGTCATCAATGGTCCCTGATGTCTCAAGCATAGTAGATTGGTGTTTGATCTGACAACTATTAATTGCTACATGAATCCAGTGGGCCTTGCCGAAATCTCCTATTGTAGTCTGTCTGACTGACCTAACTTCTCTGGCCCTCTCAATCGGACAATTATGCTAGTAATGTGGCTCCCCACATGTCGAGCATCCGATATTCGGTCTAGTACTCCCATTCCTCGAAGCAGAATTTGATGGCCCACCAACCTAAAACCTTGGTCGTCTCTATTGAACATGGTTGAATTGCTATTGATGTATACGACGTTGTTGTTGTTGTTGTGGTCCTTTATACCAAGTCACTGTTGAAGTGTTGCTCACCGCAGTGTCTTGAATGTGGATCCCCTCAGAGTGCCTTAATACCCTGATGGATGTCTAGCCAGTGTTGGATGCAACTGCACACCAAATGTCTCATGTCCCATTGGTCTCGTAGGAGTTCTACTCTGGCACCCATTGATCATCTCTTCCTTAGTTATGAGGGCCTTCTGTACGACATTGTGCAATGTTTGAAGCATTAGGATCCTCACTTTTGCACAAATACTGACATTAAGGACAGACACAAACTTGTTTACCTTTATAACATCTTTCTCTTGTGCGCAATGAATGAACTTATTATTTAAACACACTTGCTTGCAAGTGATCCAGATTATTATACTATTGGTCATTTGATTATGATTATGAGGCATTATGGATATACTGATACGTTATTTTTTTGTATTTACATAGACAAGTGTTATTGGCTGGGTTCTCCTGATTGTGCAAGACTTTGAACCTCGAGGATGCAGAGGCATCGATGAAACCCCATGGAGTTCAGATCGATTCAGTGAGTGGACTGTCAGGTTGAATATTGTTGACATGATTTGTTGATGATGCAGGTAGATGATAGCTTTCCAACCAGACTCACATGTAAAGTAGAGGGGTCATGTATGAAAAACAGATACTTTGAGGGAGAGGTGTAGGAGAAACCCTACCACCACTTACTAGCAGTTGCATCATGGCTCAAACTATAGGTTAATTATTACCTAGTTTAATAAGACCCGAAATGCCATGAGGATAGACAACGACAATCGCTCATGATGATTCTAAGGGGTGCGCAATAAGGTAGGGGATGTATTCCTTAGAGGCCCTTAGTCTCCCACAAGATTACTTAGTGGAGTATTGACTCTAGAGGATTTTGATATCTACCAAGTCATTCAAGAGGGGAGTGGCACCCTTGGAGCACGTAGTCTGTCCTAAAGAGAACGTCGCACAAGGAAAACATAAAGAGGTGAGTGGCACCCTTGGAGCACGTAGTCTGTCCTGAAGAGAACATCGTGTAAGGAAAATAGAAAGAGGCGAGTGGCACCCTTGGAGAACCTAGTCCATCCTGAAGGGCATATTGCATTTTTAACTGGTAAGTGAATAAACCTAGACATCCTTAAAATGAATGATGTGATAAGTAATATTTAAAAAACAATTTTCCCTAAGAAAAATGTCACCCAGCCTAACGAAATTAAAAACCTAGGTCTAAGTAGAACTTGTAGTAAAAATAAATAATAATAATAATAATAAAAAAAAATAAACTTGTAACAAGAAGGGGTGGGTAAGAAATTCAAATTAAAATTTAAAATCAAATTATAATGGGGGATTAAATTTTTAAATAGCGAAAAGATTGTTTTATCTACATATGCTAATTTAATTTTTAGTTAAAAAGAAAAAGGGGTAAATGGTTGTTTTTCTACGCTTGCTAAATTGATTTTTAGTTAAAAAGGAAAAAGAAAGAAACTTAAAAGAAATAGGAAACTAAAGGAAAAAGGGGAAACATAAAGAAAAAATTGAATGTCTAACTTAGTAAGGAATCTTGCCTTGGGAACCTGTTATTTTTTAATTCAACTGAGAATTTAGTAAGGTGTAAGTCATTTAATAAGCGTAAGGGAATTGGGGGACACCTAGGAGCATTTTTAGGAATGTTTTTAAGTGGGTGAGGGAAATAAGAATAATTAATTAATTAATAAAATTGAATTTATGGTCCAACTAGGGGATGGGTGACATGTGTATGGGGGATTTTTTTCCTAATTAATTAAACGAAAAGGGAATTTAATGAAAATTTGGGAAACTAATTACTTGAAAAACTCTATAAAAGGGATGGGGGAGGAAGAGTATGGATCTCATCTTTATGCGTAACATTACGTTACTAAATATTTGTCTAGAATGAACTTATCTTGTGGGAGTTGGGATACCTAGCTCAGGTAACGAGTGGTAGATCGAACTTGCGAGGCGAGCTGGGTGCTAGCCGTTCTCTGGTATTGTGTGTGTAGCCCATTTGTGGCTCGGGGGGCTCAGGGGGAAGAAGAGTACCTGTAGTGTTTCCTGTTAGGTACCGGTTAGGTCACATCGATCGACAAAAGGGAGCTCGAAGGAGAATGCATCGGACAACGACTCGTAGCTATCGCATTTGGCTATCGTATGCATGCATTTATTTTTGAATAGTAGATTAATATTGTTCCTGTGCTTTCATTACTGTACTTATTTTGTGTAAATATTATGTTTTATTCAGCATTTTATAATCAATGAACTTAAAGTAATCCCAACCTTATGTTTTCTACATTTTTAATTGATTCCCTTGACGAACCCAACCGTGATTGCTATGACTTTTCTGTGTTTTTTTATTGATTATTACGAAGAAATTTGAATTTTTACCTTATCTCTTTAGTCATTAGTACGTGCTTGAGCAGTCAGCCCATAGTTAGATCTACGTTCGTCACTTCAGTGTTTAAATACCTATAGATTCAAATGCCCTTCTTTTCTTTGCATGGATGATGAGTGGAGGATAAATTTTTCCCATCTGTTTATCCCTTACTTATATTTGCGTTTGATTGATTCATGGCTGAATGATTAGTCTTTGTGCCTTCTTATGGATGATTTTATGTGCATTTGATTGATCCATTGTTGAATGATTAGTTTGGCACCTTCTTGTGAATGAGTATCTCTGCACTTTCTTTTGATTGATTACATCTATGTTTTCTGGTGGTTGATTTCTTCTGTGTTATCTTGTGTTTGATTATCTCTGAGTTTTCCTGGAGTCTTTACTTAGCATTCACACCTCTAATTTCTGGGCGATTTACCAAGCCTTTACACAATAGTTACACCATGATTTTCGTGACTCATTACACAACCTTTCCCCTATGATTTTTGTGGCCCTTCCCACAACGATTTTACTTGGAATCTATTTTTTTTTCACATAGCATTGTATTTGTTTTTACCCAAATTTTAACCCTCCATCTGTATATTTTTTTCTTGCATATTGTATCAGCGTATTTCGTATTATTATATCGTTGTATTGCATATTGTATCTTTGTCTTTCGTATTATTATTAGACTTGAAAATTAAAATTATTAGACTGCAAAATCTTACCAGTATTAAATTGCGAATTTACTCATTTATTGAATGTGTTTTCTTCTGATAAATCTCATCGAAATAATACCTTGATTGGAAACAAATTTACCCTTTGTTTGATTGTGTTTTTAAACCTGTAAATGACAACGCAATCATACATTGATTTGGCAATACATTTACCCTTTGTTGACTACATTTTTAAGCCTGTGAATGAGAGCTAAATCATACCTTGATTGGAAATGAATTTACCCTTTGTTTGATTGTGTTTTTAAACATTTGAATGAAAACACAATCATACCTTGATAGGAAATGAATTTACCCTTTTAATGAATGTGAATTGAATATTTATTACACAACGGTTTTATGTGTTGGGTGATTGTGATTTGAATCTTTATCAAGCAACAACTTTTATGTATTCGGTGACTGTGATTTGAATCTTTTTTACAGAAAAATTTTGATGTATGGTGTGATTGTGACTGGTATGAGAGATGCAAGTCAGTATAAACAAAATTGACAACAAACATGATTATGTTTTAACTACTAGGGAAGAGGTTGATCTTGGGATAACCCGCTTCTCAAACATGCAGAAAATGATTCTATAGAATAGGCCTAGTACTAATACATCAACCATGTGAGCATCCAATTATTTTCTGAGAAACTAATTATCAGAAAGAAATCACATATGTCATAAGATAATGGCAAGCAAAATAATTCATCTACCATAACCATTCATCACATAATAACACAACGATTCAATTTCATCATTAAATCAAAGAACATCAAAACATTGCACCAAATAACTTGACAACTGAATTAATTGCTCTGATTCATTACTGCATCATTCATGAAACAAGATAGGAAGTAGTTCTTCTACAAGTCCAATCACATGCATTTGATTAAAATAGCTTGTCTTTGGTTCAGAAGGAATTCTCAATTGATAACAGCTTCAAAATAATTCTTAACAACCAAAAAGAAAGAGTTCTTACAACAAACATCGACCTCTCACTAATTGGTTGATGTCTTTATTTATAATATAAAGTTTAACTGAAATTAACGGCTAAGTGCAGTCTAAGAAAAACAAACACTAGCATATCTAGGTCATATAGCGACGACTATTTCAATGCTATTGCAACATTATGTCGTTGATATTGTAACAAATATGGAGTCTCTGAAACGTTGTTTTATGTGACATGGCATTTGCAATGAAATTGAACAAACATCACAAAAATGACAATACAAGCAAACAATGTGAAACCAGCATTTAGCCTAAATTACGACAACAAGTTTTATAGCTAAACCATCACATAAATAGAAGTTGTTGTCGTACATTCGATGACAACTTTTTGTCATTTATATAGAAAAACCATCGCATCAATAGAATTTGTCGTCACACAAGAGACAACAACTTTTCGTTGTTTATATAGAAAAACCATCACATCAATAGAAGTTGTCTTTGTACATTCGATGACAACTTTTTGTTGTTTATATAGTAAAATCGTTGCATCAATAGCAGTTCTCATCGCACATGCAATGACAAATTTTCATTGTTTATATAGAAAAATCATGGCATCAATAGAAGTTGCCATCACATAGGCGACGACAACTTTTTGTTGTTTATATAGCAAAACTGTGGAATCAATAGAAGTTGTCGTCGCATAGGTGACGACCCAAATTTATTTAAAATTAAAAATAAAAAAATATTTTGGGTTGCAATTTTGATTTTAATAATAATATTACCATTTTAATATTAATATTACCATAATATACTTAAGACTACTCTATTATATGAAAGTTCACAATCATTCATATGATAAGTTTCAAAGGCATAACTAAAATATGTTTCTCTCTTTCATATGGTAGCTAAGAACAAGAGAAAATATGTCTTATACCATGTCATACATAAAACTATTTCACACTTGCTATATGATCATTTAATACCTGCTCATTATGAAGAGTTGCATACAACCCACCCAAAACTATCATTCAAAGTAAACAACATAGCATAACCTTCAATATGAATACAACTAGTTAAAAATAGTATTATCCAAAGCATAACAAGTACAATTTCATGTTCAACAATTAAGCACGTCCATGCATTCATATCAATAGACATGCATTGAAATTAATGGACATATTAACATCAATCAAACTCATTCATAGTATCCCTAAGATTGATTCCTCTTACCAGACATCTACAACACCGTGGATGAAAGGTATCTTCACTTTTAAACATGACAATCCCTAGGAACAAGCTTAATACATTTAAACCCATATACACTAAATAAAAGTAAGGATCATCAATCCATCAACCTCTTAACCTTCTAGGTAAACAACCCATCAATCAATAGGCCATTGAACATGTGAATCAATAATGCATAACATTTATACATGTCAAAACCTCCAAAGGGTGGACACCATTAAGTTTTAATTCTAATACCAATGAATGATCAAATATAAGTACATACATCAATATTAGACATCTTCATACTGGTTACAAAATAATCTCTAATCAACAACTTCATATAGTTATGAATATGAAGGAAAAAACTAGTGAGCCTAGAAACCATATGGAAGCCCCCTTGACATGGGTCTACCCTTTGTCTAAAGTGAAAAGGAGAGTTGGCGAGGTGACAATGGACAACATCCTAGTTCCACAAATCTTCAACTAGGTGTTGGACTTTAGTGGAAACATTTTTCCACCATTGTCGAGGATAAAGTTAGTTTCCTAGAAAACATCAGTAGATTAGCTACACCTTTTGGATGAGGGTGCATTCTTGAATATCTATTCTCATCTTGGTGACTCCATTGAGGGAATAATTCTTTTTTTGTTTGCATATTTGAAGACTTTTTGTTTGTAGGTGAAGCAAACAACAACTGAAGACATCAAAGATTCACCTTGGTGAATCCACTCATCTCTATTTGGAAAGTATGAAGGTATATCTTGTAGATTTTATTTTCAGATTTGGTATTTCATGTTGAAGAGTTGAAAAGAATAATGGCTCCTTGGGAATTTCATGAGTATATCATGATCTATATGTAGAGAAAATTCAAGGGTACCCAAACCATTATTCTAGACCAAAATGGTTAGAACAACTGCCAAAGTTTAATGGTGATGCCCATTGTGGTATTCATCATGTTGTATCATTCTTGCAATATAATTCAGAAATCAATGTAATATATGCTGATCTATTAATGAATATATTTGTACATTATTTGGAAGGAGAACAAAAGTCTTGAGTAAAATATTCTAGTCTCCCTACGGAGATTTCATCTTTTGCATATTTTTTCAAAATCTTCTTCAAATGTTGGGGTTCTCACTTGAAAAAGTTTGAAGATGTTATTGCAACTCTACAAGAAAATGAAGAAGCATCCCTAGCCTCCAAGCATGACCAAGAGATTAAAGAGAATGATGATGAATAAGATCAAGATCCACCTCTTAATCCCATACATGAAGATTTCAATGAAGATATTGAATATCGAGCTCAAAGTCCTATTGAAGGCCAAAGAAATGAAGATGAAAGTGAAGATGAAGAAGCATACATCTCCATTGAAGATAAATAGGTCATTGAAAAGCCTTGTCACGAGTCCAACCATGAAAATTAAGAGCATGAGAAGGAATATTTTTCATCCACTTCATGAATTCATGAAAAAGAAGTTTGGGTAAGCTATGGTTTTATTCAAAATTATAAAATTAATAACACATCTATGGAGAGTTTTGAAGAAAATTTATATTCAAATTTATTTTCTTCTACATCTAAAGAAGACATGGTCATCCAAGAACATGATATACATTTTTAAAATTTGTATTATGATTTGGATATATGTTATTGGGAATTCTTAAGAGATCGAATTTATGATGCATCTAGAAAAGGGAGTGTAGATTTTGAGTTTATTGGGCAGCGTAGTATAAGAGAATCAAGTTCAAATAATCTTCATGAAAATTTAGAAATTTCTATAACATATTTCTAGTAATATTCACATGGACATAATTCATAAAATTCCAATTTTCATGAACTATTTATCTCATAAAATTTCTAACCACTTTCATTTCTTGAAAATGATGAAGTTTAATGTAAAATACAAGCTGGAAATAATGTTTTTCATGCTGGAAATCATATGGGACAACAAAATACACATGTAGACATATCTTACATAAATTTTTAGCCATCACATATGGAATAGAAAGCCATTACGTGCACTCATAAATTAATTTCCAGATCTAGGAATGCATTTTGTAACTTGTTTTCATACTCTTCCAAAGATAGTGTTGTAACGGAGAAGCCTAGAATTTCAGATCTTGAGGATAATGAAGAGAATGCTCCTATTTTTGATGATGTACTTTATAGTCAAGATGAATATTTCATTCCTATACAACTTTTGATAAAGAATGTTGTAAAGTTTGCATGCCACCTTGGGTATGATTTTGATGGTCTTCATGATGATTTTCAAGTGTTAAACCAAGCATCCATGAAGACTCCAACTTTGTTGTACATGATGATGAATGTCTTCCTATTTTTGTTCATAGCCAAATATAAGGGAAGGACTATTTATGTTAAAAAACAACTTGGGTGGCTCCATTGGTTCTATGATTACACTTAGCTCTTGCATTTTTCTCATGTAGAGTAGGAGTCGAAGAAGGCTAAATACTTTACCCTCTTGTTGCTTCCCACCTCTTGTACATCCTATGGGGTGACGTGTTTCCTTAGAAATATTTTTCATATAGAAAATGGAAAGTTGTGTTCATAATGAAAAGTGTTCTTTTCCATCTCCATTCAAGTCTCATCAACACCATTAGAATGCGTTTTTTCAATGAATTTTTCCATCTTTTCTTAGGTCCAATCATTTCCATTTGTTTTTTTTTTCTCTATTGTATTTTCCATCTCTGCTAAGGCCACATTTGTTGGGTATGTGTTATATTATTTCCACGAGTAGTAGTGTTTGAGTGTCTGTGCCGGGCGTGCAAGGGGGTTAGAGGGGGGAAGAGCCCCCGAAATTTTTTTCGCATCGGGACGACATATTTTCGAGACAAAATATTTCTAGGACGACATATTACCGGGACGACATATTTCCGGGACCACATTTTTTGGACCAACATTTTCGGGACTGCATGATATTTAGGTGGTTTATTGGCACATGGTTTTTATGTTGATGGTTTTCTATTTCCGGTTAAGGAATTAGGGTTTTGGACTAATCTAGGTCATTGGGTTAGGGTTTTGGATTTCGTTGGCTCCTATATGTATATTGTATTGTAAACAATGTAACACAAGGGTATGAATATAATATATGCTAGTTTTCCCAGTTTGGGTTTCCAGATGAAAAATCTTTGTGTAATGTTTGTATTTTCTATTGTATCTTTTCTGTTCTTTTTTGAATATCAGTTTGCAATAGATATTGTACAAGGTTAGAATTTACATTTGGTATCAGACATTTATTGGCTATAGGGGGATGTCTTTGTGGTCAAGGCTTTGGCTCAGGATTGTAATAAGCCTTGTTACGGTGGAAGATCTGCGGTATTATTTTTCAAGTGAAAAGAAATGGCACACAATTCAAAGATGGAGATCGAGAAGTTTAATGGGAAAATATTTGAGCTGTGGAAGCTCAAGATGGAATATCTTTTGGTGGATAGAGATCAATGGATTGTGGTAGATCTAGGTACTACACCTACAAGAACTTTTTCAGATGACTGGAAAAAGATGGATCAGAAGGCAAAGAGAACAATTCGACTGTGTCTCTTCGATTCAGTATTATTGAATGTGTCAAAAGAAGCTACAACCAATGATTTATGGGAAAACTTGGGGAAGTTGTATTAGTCTAAGTCCCTGGTAAATAAACTATTCCTGAGAAAGAAGCTGTATAACTTGAGGATGAGAGATAGAGACTCGATGGAAAAACATTTGAATGCCTTCAATATTGTGGTAAGTCAGTTAGTATCTGTCAAGATTAAAATTTCATATGAAGATAAATGTATCAGTTTGTTGTGTTCTTTACCAGACTCGTGGGATAGTCTGGTTCTGGCCATAGGTAGTAATACAACTTCTTTGAAGTTTGAAGAAGTGGTCTCATCCCTATTGTTGGAGGAGATGAGACAAATGAATATGGAAGGACATAGCGCAAACACATTATTTGCAAGAGGACGTTTGATCCCGATTTATGTAGGAACACAATGAAATATAGAAATACACATAAACGCAGAGATGCAGCAGAAATAAGACTTCATTTCATTAATAACAAATGACTGAAATATGGTTACAAACAGAATGGAAATAAACTAGCTAGGGCACTGGTAGCTTATCTCTGAGAAGAGATGTAGCTGCTACTCGCATCTGTGAGAAGATGATTACAATGAGGCTCTAGAGGCCTTCTTACAATAGATAAAAATGCCAAAAGTCATAGACATCCAAAAACCTAACCCTAGGAGAGGAAGCACCAAAAGTCATGTGGGCCCCGTTTGGGTAAGTTAGTACATCAACTTCTCGGGGTCGTAACTTTTGCATACGATCTTTGTTTTAGGCGTGTGATAGCTCGTTGGAAAGGTATTGTCTAGGAGATTAATTTTGGGGGATCAATTATTACTTCATCTATCATTGATAACCTCGATCGCAAAAAACCTTCATTTAGGCCCTCAAAATCGCTTCGGAAGTTAAAACTTGCTAAAAATAGTAAATTGCCAAAATTGCCAGAAAACTGTTTTGAGCCAGTCGAAAAAGGTGGGTGGCCACCAATATCCACCTGGATCAATCCTCCCTCCTTAGGAAGCAATGGTCCCCATTGCGTTGAGTTCCTCCATGAGATGAGGAAACGTCTGTTGAACTTGGTCCTCGGTGAGCCATTTTCCTTGGTGAAGGAATTGGCCTACTTTGACAACTCGATATAGCGGTATCCTTTATTTTCGGGTGTGCTTGATCTGTGTATCCATGATCTGATCAGTTCTGTATTGTTCCATGCAGTATTGATTTAACTCTATTGGTGTGAGTTGTTCTTCCATGTCATATGTGTCTAGTAGAGGTGGAAAGTAGGGCCGAAGGCAGTCCACATTGAACACTGGGTGCAGAACAAGGAATGGTGGAATGTTGAGCTCAAAGGAATTTTCCCCTATAGCCTTAGTGAGGGTGTACAACCCATATCTAAACGGATGAAGCTTGTGGTGGGGTCCAGCGAGGCACTCCTTTTGCAAATGCAGCCACACTTTGTCGCCCACATGGAAGTTGTGTGGCACCCAATGTTGATCATGCCGTTGCTTGTACTTAGCATTGGCTCTGTCCAAGATGTCACGAACCTGTTGGCGGATGTGTTGAATGTTCTCAATGAAGTTGTTTTCCTTATCCACCTCAGACTAGACATGAGATGAATCTTCTTGAGTAGCCACAAATGGCATGGCTATGTCAATGGGACAGAGTGGCTGGAATCCCAAGCCCACTTGAAAGGGGCTGTCGCTAGTTGAGCTATGGAGAGCCCGGTTGTAGCTGTGTTGTACATAGGGGAGGCTCTCATCCCATGTGCATGGATTCTTTGAATTGTACATGCACAGAATGTGTACGATCATCCAGTTGATGACCTATGTATGGCCATTAGTTTGTGGATGGAAAGCTGTGGACTTGGTGAGCTTGGTGTCCAACATCGACCAAAGGCTGGACCAAAATGTACTGAGGAACCTACTATCCCGATCTGAGATGATAGACTGTGGGATCCCAAAGTGTACCCAAACTCGTTCAAAAAAGAGTTTAGTAGTGGCTTCTGCTATGATATTCTTCTTACAGGCCATCATAATGGACATCTTCGAGAATCAGTCGATGACCACAAAAACACAGTCATTGCCATGCTTAGTAGAAGGAAGGCCCGACATGTAATCCATAGAGATGGATTCCCAAGGTCGACTGGGGCTAGGAAGCGGACTATAGAGGCCTTTCTTCTTGATGGTCGGTTTGGTAATGGTACAAGCAGTGCAGTTATTGATGTACTTCCCGACATATTGTCGAAGGTTTGACCAATAGAAATACTTTTGCAGTACTGCCACAGTTTTCTCTACCCCGAAATGCCCAGCGAATAGACTGTAGTGCGCCTCCCAAATCATCTTGGCATGCTCACTTGAAGGAACACAAAGGTGTCCCAAGTGACAAAGAAGGGCATCCTGGAGGTGAAAATTGGGAACTTTCTTACCCTCCAAGAGTGTATTGTATGTGTGGCTAAATTATGGATCACTTGTGTAGAGAAGCGACCAATCGGAAGTCTCGTGCCCATAAGAGTTGATCACAGTGGTTAGCGCCACGATGGTTGGTCGACTGAGGCAGTCTGCAACATTATTGGTGTTTCCTTTTTTGTACTTAATGTTCAAATGAAACTGTTGCAGGTATGTGGACCACTTCTGATGGCGATCGTTCTACAACTTCCCTTGTGTCTATATGAACTGCAGGGGTCAGTGGTCTGTGTGGATGACCGTTTCTTTTCCCAAAATGTAATTCTTCCATTGCCGACAATCCTGCACAATGGAATACATTTCTTTGTCATAAGTGGGATACTTCCGAACTGTGTCGGAAAGTGTCTCACTGTGATATGCCACTGGATGCCCATGTTGAGTAAGGACTACCCCAATAGCATAGTCATAGGCATCTATCTCGATCTCAAATGGTTGTTACAAGTCTGGTAGTGTGAGCACTGGTGTAGAGAAGAGGCGATGTTTCAACTCCCTGAATGCCTTTTGTTGAGATTCAGACCAAAATAATTTTGCTTTAGCTCCTCCCTTGGTGACTTGACTCAAGGTCCAAGTGATATGAGAGAATATTAACACAAACCTGCGGTAGAAATTGGCAAGACCTAAGAAGCTACGAAGCTCTGTTAGGGTGGTTGGGGCTGGCCAATCCTGAATGACTTGAATCTTTGATGGATCCACATGCACCCCCCTCTCATCAATAATGTATCCCAAATACTGAACCTGGGTTATGCCAAAAGTGCTTTTCTCCAAATTGGCACACAACTTGTGTTGCCGCAGTGTTTGGAGGACCTGTCGGATATGGTGGAGGTGCTCTTCCCAAGTCTAGCTGAAGATCAAAATATCATCCAAGTACATCAATACAAATGAGTTGGTGAATGGCTACAGGATGTTGTCCATTAGCCTCGTGAAGGTTGCAGGGGCATTCGTCAACCTGAAAGGCATGACCAGCCATTCGAAAAGGCCCTCTTTGGATTTGAATGTAGTCTTACACACATCAGAAGGTTTGATTGGTACCTGGTGATACCCAGACTTCAAGTCAATCTTGCTGAAATATTTTGCCCCCTTGAGTTGGTCTAGAAGGTCATCAATCTGTGGGATCAGGTACCTATTTTGAACAGTGATCTTTTTCAGTGCCCGATACTCAATGCAGAGTCTCCAAGTCCCATCCTTCTTCTCCACCAATACGATCGAGCTCCCACAAGGCGATGAGCTCGGCCGGATGTGACCTTTCTGCAATAGCTCATGAATCTGCCTCTTGATTTTGTCATTCTCCAGGATAGAGCGTCGATAGATGGGTCCATTAGGCAGCGGTGCACCCGGGGTCAGATCGATGGGGTGCTTGACCTAGCAGTGTAGAGGCACCCCTATAGGGGAGGTGAAGATGTCCTCGTACTCCTCCATGACCTTATTCATCTGTTGTTTTCGTGCAGTGGGGCCTTGTCTGGAGGTCATGGCCATAGTCTTCCTATTTCCCTAAGGGCAGATCATCATGAAAACAAATTTTCTTGTTTGGGAAATGAGCTTACTGCACTGTTTTGCAATAACCAAAGAGATGGTGGTAGGCAGTGCTATCTTCGGTATCCTGTACAGCTTATTTCCCAAAGTGATAATAATAGCACGAGGCCTAGACTCATACACAACATGTCGCTTCCACAAGTACGGTTGGCCTAATAATACATCAAAAACATCAAGAGGAGCAATGTCACATAATACCTCAT
>JZKD02S1995321.1:286787-306444 GCA_000966675.3 Picea glauca
TTCTTAGGTAATGATTCAACAACCAGAATCATAGGAAGAGGAAGGGTCAAGTTGAGACTCATAGATGGAATGATTAGAACACTACCTGGTGTTCTACACATCCCAGGTATGGCCAGAAATTTGATTTCTGTAAGAAAAATGGAAGATGCTGAGATAAAAACAATTTTTGAAAAGGGAACTTGCAGGATGGTTCGAGGAGAAATGGTGTTGATGAAGGGAGTTTGGTTTGGAACTCTGTATAAGCTTCTAGGAAGCATTATTAGTGATGAGTGTAATAGCTCCATTGTTCCTGATATTGAAGTTGGAGAATAAAGAACTCTTACAGTCTTTGGAGAAAAGTTTATGTTGTGGCATCAAAGACTGGGGCATATCGGAGAGAAGGGTCTTCGACTACTACACGGTAAAGGTATGGCTGAAGGTATGTCTAATTTCTCTCTAGATTTTGATTTATGTGAACATTGTCTATATGGGAAGCAAAATCGGGTAAGATTCCCCTTTAGTGCAACGAGGGCAGAAGGAATTTTACTGCTAGTTCACAGTGATGTTTTTGGACCTGTGTCGGTCCCTTCATTGGGAAAATCTATGTACTATGTCTCATTTATAGATGAATTCTAGAGGAAAACTTGTTTATATTTTCTCAGGAAGAAATCCAAAGTCTTTGACAGGTTTAAAAAGTTTAAGGCTCTTGTTGAGAATCAAATAGAGAAACAAAGTGTTGAGGACAGATAATGGTGGAGAGTTCTATGGGAATGAATTTGAGGAATTTTGTAAGAAGTGTGGTATAGCAAGGAAGAAGAATACTCCATATACACCTCAGCAGAATGGAGTTGCGGAAAGGATGAACATGACGCTAATGAAAAAAGCAAGGTGCATGCTCAGTGGTGGCGGGATAGGGCAAGAATTCTGGGTAGAGGCAGTGGGTACTACATGTTATCTCGTCAACAGATCACCCTCATCAGCATTGGGTGACAAGATTCCACAAGAGGTATGGACTGATAAGGAACCTTCTCTCACACATCTTAAGGTATTTGGCTGCGATGCATATGTTCATGTTCCAAAGGAAAACATGACTAAGATGGATAAGAAGGTTGAAAAATGTATCTTTATTGGATATAAATATGGTCTCAAAGGTTATAAGCTTTGGAACCCAGAAACTAAGAAGGTAGTGTATAGTCGAGATGTGGTATTTAGAGAAATGAAGGATGTTGTTAAACATAAAGTCCTACCAAGTAAGGAAGAACCAGAGAATATAGAGTTTGATTTAAAGGATGATGAAGAAGACTCTACAGAAGAACATGGATCAAAAGAAGAATATCCTCATACTTTGGTATTGAAGAGATCGGATCGAGAAATAAGGCTACCGGTAAGGTATAGTCCATCTGATTTTCGTTCAAATTTTGCTTTGTCTATTACTGATGATTACCCTAGAACTTTCAAGGAGGCAGTGGATTTAGAGGATGGAAATATCTGGAAAAGGTATAGGGAAGAAGAAATGGCATCTTTGGATAAGAATGAGGCTTGGGATCTAATGGAGTTTCCAACTGGAAGAAATCCCGTTGGCAACAAATGGGTATTTAAAAGGAAGCTAAATGCAGAAAGAAAAGTGGAGAAATACAAAGCTCGATTAGTAGCAAAGGGTTATTCCCAGGTTGAGGGAATTGATTTTGGTGAGATTTTTTCTCCTATTGTCAATTTAACCTCTATAAGAATTTTGTTATCTATTGCTGCTGCATTCGATTTTGAAATAGAACAGATGGATGTGAAGACAACATTCCTGCATGGGGATCTGGAAAAAGAAATCTTTATGAAGCAACCAGAAGGTTATGTTGTGAAAGGAAAGAAAGAGCTGGTATGCAAGCTGAAAAAGTCTTTCTATGGTTTAAAACAATCACCAAGGATGTGGTATCAAAAATTTGATACTTATATGCTGGGACTTGGCTTCACAAGAAGAAAAGAGGATCACTGTGTGTATTCTAAATTAATTGGTGATCATTTGATTTATTTGGCGTTGTATGTGGATGACATGTTGATGATAGGAAACAACAAGAAGATTATCCAGGATGTGAAAACTCAGTTGTCCTCTAAATTTGACATGAACGATCTTGGTGCTTCAAATTTCATTTTGGGCATGGAAATTAAAAGAGATCGAAAAAAGAGGAAAATCTGGTTAAATCGGAGAAAATATGTCGAGACAATATTGCAGAGGTTTAATATGCAGGAATGTAAATCGATCAAGGTTCCTATTCCTGTTGGTGTAAAGTTATCTGCAGATCAATGTCCCAAGTCACATGAAGAAGAGGAGGAGATGTCTCATGTTCCATATGCGAGTGCAGTTGGCAGTTTGATGTATGCAATGGTCTGTACTAGACCAGACATTGCACATGCAGTGGGAGTTTTTAGCAGGTATATGTCAAAACCAGGGAAGGAGCATTGGACAATAGTAAAAAGGGTTTTCAAGTATTTGTGTGGCACTGCTAGCTATGGATTGTTCTACGAAGGAAGATCGGGATTGGACAGAGTGGTTGGTATACATGGTTTTGTGGATGCAGACTCGGATGAAGATTTGGATCGTAGGAGATCTACAAGCGAGTATGTGTTTAACCTGTTTGGAGGAGAAATAAGTTGGATGAGCAAAAGACAGGTTGTAGTGGCACTTTCAACTATAGAATCTGAATACATGGCAACCACTCATGCAAATAAGGAAGAAGTATGGTTACAAAGATTGTGTTCAGGTATTGGGTTGGTACAAGAAGCTGTAAGGATAGAGTGTTACAGTCAGAGTGCAATTTTCCTGGTGAAGAACCCTGCTTATCATTCAAAGACAAACCACATTGATGTTCAATATCACTTTGTGAGAGACATGATTGAAGAAAAGAAAGTATCACTGATGAAGGTGGACACTTTGAAAAATGTTGCAGATTCAATAACAAAATCTGTGAGCACTGAGAAGTTCTCTTGGTGTAGAGGATCCATGGGCATTGTTTTCCTCGATTGTTGACTATGTAACCCTGTAACCCCCTGAGTGCAAAGAAAACAACAGGTGGGAGAATGTTGGGTATGTGTTATATTCTTTGCACGAGTAGTAGTGTTTGAGAATTTGCGTCAGGTGCGCAGGGGGGTTAGAGGGGGTTGCAGGGGGGCGAAGCCCCCCACACGAGGGTTCGAGGGAAACTCCCTCGAAAAAAAAATTCGCATCGCGATGACATATTTCCGGGACCACATTTTTTGGGACCGCATGATATTTAGGTGGTTTTTCGGCAAATGGTTTTTTTGCCGATGGTTTTCTATTTTCGGTTAAGGAATTAGGGTTTTGGACTAATCCAGGTCATTGGGTTAGGGTTTTGGATGCCGATGGTTCCTATATGTATATTGTATTGTAAACAATGTAACACAAGGGTATGAACATAATATATGTTGGTTTTCCCAGTTTGGGTTTCCAGGTGAAAAATCTCTGTGTAATGTTTGTATTTGCCATTGTATCTTTTCTGTTCTTTTCTGAATATCAGTTTGCAGTAGATATTGTACAAGGTTAGAATTTACAGTGTATGGGGGAGATAAATTCTAAATGATTTTAATTAAACAGTGAATTAATTGTGCAAGTGTGGGAAAAATCTATAAAACAAATGGTTGAATTGAGAGATGGATCATATTGGTTATTACTAAAGTTACATTGCATAATTTTGACTATTTTTTCTTGTGAGAGTTGGGATACCTAGCTCGAGAGATAGTGGTGACTCTACCTTGCTATGAGAGCTAGGAGATAGATGATTTATAGTTGTGTGTGTGCATGGCCCCTTTGCAACTCGGGGGGCTAAGGGGAAGAAGCGTACCCCTAGCATTGGTTGGTAGGTACCAGTGAGGTTTCATCGATTAGCAGGAGGAAGGTCAGAGGAAACACCATCACTGAATCACATATTCGATCTCTTCGTCATCGACTACGGTATTTGATTTTCAGTTATTATTGATTTATAGATAAATTATTGTAAATTTGAATGTTTGTAATGGAGTTGATCTTGATCAGTGGTAGGATTAAAACTTTGCATATTTATATAGGATCATGGTGTAAGAAAAAGTGAGTATTGTTGCATTTCATTTTAGAACATCTCTCGATGTTATGCATTATGAAACTAAGTTAGTGTCAATTAATTAAGGGTTTATCACTATCTAAGAAAATCATCACTGTATTTGCAAATTGATTATGGACCTTCTAGATGCATGCCATAATCCCTGATGCATATCGTTTAGTCATTCAATGGAGATTCTAGAAACTCCAATCCTTCCTTTACCGACTTCGCTATGGAATCAATTCCACTGTGATATTTAATGGACTAACTCATGTAATAGAGAATTGTAAAGCACAACTTTATTATGAACTGTAAATACATTTCAGTGTTGGTGATTTTAGGGAAGGATTCCTTGAGTGATATTGTTGGTGCCTCGTGAGGATTTCAAGTTTATTGCAACCAGTTGGATTACTCTCTGCGCTCCATTAAAAATATCTCATCAAATGGAACTACGGGTGATGCTTAACGGTAGACAACTGAATCAATAGATTTTGGTTCCGTTGCTACCCCATCTTTCTTTGTACAATGGTTCTTATTGACGCGGGACATTGACATCTTGATGCACTTTTATCTGGACATGAAATGAAATCTTGGAGGTGCTCGATTGTACCAATAAATCCATTTAAAACAGTGAACACTAGGTACTAACTTGTAACATCCAGCTATTGCGCACACCTGATGTGACTTATTCTTTTGGGACAATTGCGAGCAAGTGATCTGGTTCATTATATGATTGTATTCTTCGCTTATGGATTCTGATGATGAGATTATGGATTATGACGTTATGTTATGTTATTATGTATAGACATGTGCTATTGACTAGTTTATCCTGAGTGTGCAGGACTTTGGACAGATTGAGGATGTCGATGGCATAGATGGACCTCCTTGGACTCTAGATCGAGTTAGGGAGTGGACTGCATATGGTTTGAGTATTTATGTTATTTCATATGTGACATATAATTGGGTATATTATGATGTTGTTTATGGATCGTTGACATGTTTTGTTGATGGATGCAAGATGATGATTGCTTGCTAATCAGAATCACATTAGGATTAAAGGGGCCATGAACGACAACCAGAGATATTGAGGGAGAGGTGTGGCAAGAACTCTACCATAGCCTACTACCACTCTCGTCGTGGCTTGAATTGTAGGTTAACAATTACCTAGTTCGAAAGATCCACGATGTCGTGAGGGAAGACTAAGCAAATCTCTCATGGATATTCTAATGGTGCAAAAAGGTAGGGTCCTTATTCCTTAGAGTCTCTTAGCCTTCCACAAGGTCACATGATGGAGTTTTGACTCCAAGGGTTAGACGTCTACCAAAATAAGTCAAAAGGCGAGTGGAACTATTGGAGAACGTAGTGCGTCTTGATGGGAACATCACATAAATGAAACTTCACATAAAGGTGGCTCACACCCTTGGAGCACGTAGTGCGTCTTGAAGGGAACATCATGATTTTTAAATCAAGTGGGTCAATGAGCCTAGGTACATAGAAAAAAATATTTAACTTTGACATGATTAGACTTTGAATAATTATGTATGAGTAAAGTTTAATAATTACAAGATTTCCTTTAAAAACAAATTTTCTAAGACTAGTTGAATTTAGAGAATAAGTCTAATTGGGGTATAAGGACTAAAACTAATTAATCAATTAATACAGGGGGGATTGAAGAAAAATGAATTTAAAATTTAAATGGGAAACAATTTATCAAAAAAATCAATTGTTGTTTATGTGAAAATTTGCTAATTTAGAGCTTAGAGAAAAATGGGGAAATTAAATGCAAAAGGAATGTGGAACATAGAAAGGAATCTAGTCTACATAAATTTCCAATTTAGAACTCAACTAAGCTTTAAGAAAGGTGTCATTCTTTAAGGGAATGTGAGGGAATAAAGGGACATCAAGGAGCATTTTAAGGAATTCTTTTAGGTAGGTGAGGGAAATTGACAATTTAAATTAATTAATTAAATTTTTTTTGGTGAAACTAAGAGATTGTGTGACATGTGTTTGGGGGATACTATTTCCTAAATTAATTTTTAATAACACTAATTTAATTGATTTTTCTTAACTAATTTTTCTTGTGGGAGCTGGGATATGCATCTCGAATAGAGAGTGGTAGCTCAACTTTGCAAGGCGAGCTTGAGAGCTAGTCTTTTTTCTAATTTGTGTGTGTTTCGTCTTTGCAACTCGGCGGATCATAGCTAGTCTTTTTTCTAATTTGTGTGTGTTTCGTCTTTGCAACTCGGCGGATCATGGGGAAGAAGAGTAGAAAGAGAACGTCCCCAAGATCAACTTCATCGATAACAATACTTTTCTTAAGATTTGAGTTGTAATAAGATATGATTGCACATGCTTAGTTAATTTAATTTTCTCCGCAGCTGTATTAGAATTTTGGATGTCTTGTTGTAAGTTCCTTTGATGATGGAGTACCATAGTAGGTATATTTCTTTAGTGAAATTAGATTTAGAAAAGAAGAAAAACAAAACACACCTGAATTTCTCATTTCAACTATCTTCCTTCTACCCAATTTTGTAGGCTCCCACACTTGGATTTTTGTTAAATGAAGATATCTGTAAGTTTCAATGTTTAATGAAGGATGGAAGTTAGTTAAATTATTATTACCAATTTTAACCCTAACGGTCACTGCCTTGGATCGCTTTTCAGCGTAATTTCATTAAACGCCTGTTGTTTTTACTGTTATTTGGTTGCTCTTCTACCTTGGGATTCCTTAACACTGGTGTGCCTCGTTGCCGAAATCAACATTTTTCCTCCAGGTGAGATTGCTGCCAGTCCAACTGTTTCTAGAACCACCTTAAACTCTAACCGGTTATGTACCCCCTTGCCCAACAAATTTCTTCTCTGTAATGTTGATCTCGAGTCCCGCCATCTTTTTTTTCTCCGCATGCGGTAAGGGCCGAAGGAGGTGTGAATTTTATGTGTTAGACAGCCGGGGAGATCGACTACGCCCCTATACTATCCCCACACCACCCACACTCTCCCTTCGTTGATTTCTTTATTTCCAGTTCGGGATTGAAGCTCTCAGCGGAGAAATCGTGGTCTCGATTATGACCGATGTGCTCATGCTCCACCCAAGGATCCGGGTGATTTGTCTTGCTGAGTCTGCTCTACAGGTTCGAATGGTGGTGGATTTTCCTGGTGTTTAATAACTGACCTTCTCTCCCCTTGGCGGAGCCACCCATACCCAGGCCAGTTACTTCACCACTGGTAAAACTCACACCCGCACGGACTTTACAGATTCTACGCCTCAGCGCGCCCTCAAGTTCCTCTTCCTTGACTGATCTCGTCGCTTGTGTGTCTTCGTCCATTGGGTTTCTCTAAGAACCTGCCATGCGACTGTCTTGGGGGAGTTTCCTTGCGAATTTCTTCCAAGATCCCCTCTCAACGTTGCCTTTCCTCAGAAATCGCTTGTCCCTTAGAGCTCAGAGTCTGGCAGAAGTGCGGCAAAATTTTTTAAGGCTCAAGACTCCACTTTTTCCTCAGCTCCACTCATTGATTTTAACTGCGCGTGCCCAACGTTTTTCCTCTCGCTTGCTCGATGCCTTGTATGGGTAGGTGATCTATATTGAGCCAATCCCACCCTCAGCCTTGGCCTCTCTGAATCACTTTCCACTGAGTCTCCTCACTTAACCATGCTTTTAGATGTGTCAGGTTTCTACTTGGTTGTAATTTCTACCATTTACATCTGAGGTAAAATGTCTAATTTATTGTGAATGTTCTTATCTACTAGCACAGCCGATAACTCGCTGCTGGTGAATGCCAAAAGGTTTACTGTTGATAAGATGATAAGATGGAACGAAAAATATGAATATGAAACCACTGAAAAATATGAAATGATTGATTGTAATTATGTTGCTCTGTCAGAAATAATCTTTATTTAATTTTTTATATCTACATAAAACATTCATTAAAAATGTAAATACCATGTAAATACCCTAGTCCTCTAAATACATATTCAATCTTTTGAAGAATATGAAATGATTTATTGAAATTATGCTGCTCTGTCATAATCACTATATCATAATATACCAAATCATAATCTTGCATACAAAATATGAGCTCAACTACATTTATTTATCCACTATAAATCAATGTTTTGCATGGAAATACGCACTGTAATGTGGTGCACCGAAATACATTGTAAAACAACCTATAAACTATGTTTTTCCACTACTCTGTTCAGGATCTGTTATAGGCTACCTCGATGATCAAATTTGCACGGATCATCGACTCATTGAACCACTACTCTGTTCAGGATCTGTTATAGGTTACCTCGACGATCAAATTTGCACGGATCATCGACTCATTGAATTGTTACTAGCAGATAGTAGTCTTGAATTAGGATTGAATCTCTTAGCCATGGCAAATTTAAAACCCTCCTGTGGGGTATAAGGAACCTCCTTCTCTCCTTCCAGCCTCTGCACTACCACTCTCATCGAAGGTCTGCAATGGGCATCATGTTGGATGCACAGAAAACTGATATGCAATAATTCGATAGCTTGTTTTCCTTCGAAATAATCATCACCTGAAAGTTTGGAATCGATCACCTCCAATTCTCTACCAACAACAGGCATGCATGCTGGCCGACCATTGAAGGAAGGCGTGAGCCTGCATGCATCCATATAAAACTCAAAAATAAAATAATCCCTTGAGGATAGTCTTCCACCTAGAAACGTGCTGACAGCCAGAAAAACGTGTGGACAACTGAGGAAAACCAGAAAATGAAATGTGGGTGGATAATTCAGGAAATTCAAAGTGGTAATCTTAAAGGTTAATTATTTTACTACAATAATTTCTTAATATGATTAGGCAAATGTGAAAAAGTATACATATTAACGTATGCATTTATAAATGCAAGGAAGTTATAAACAGTAAATCCCATTCATTGATTTGGGAGGACGACTAAGAATATGCCAGCATCTTCAATTGATGACCATAAGATTAAAATTTAAGGTTAAAAGATAATTAAATGTGCCCATTGTCAATAGGTATACGCCTTTCGATATAAAAATTATAGTTGATTGATGCTAAAAATTGTGAAATGTATAATTAACAATCCACGTTGTGAAATGGGCTCATGCTAACACGTTATTAAAGTATGGTTATCAAATTAATTACTGAATTGAATTCCAACTCAGGTAATTTGTATTTGTACTTTACTAATTTTCAACAATAGGTGGGTTATCGTCAATCCACCTCTTTTCACCCTTTTTCAGTTGGTCCTTTTTCTTAAAAAATTTATGCATGACACTTAAGTTATTTAAATTTTTTATGCATCACAATTAAGTTATTGATGCTCAGAATGTCGATTATGATGATGAAGATTGGGAATAGTGTCCTTGTTAGGTTCTTGAATTTCGGCCTTTAACTTACGTTGATGTGTTTTGGGTGGTTAATTATCCTCGTTTTAAGAGAATTGCAATGTGGTTACCTTTTTACTTGAAATGATTACGGATCATTGAAGGGTATTCATACCTCTTGTAGCAGTTCAACGGGGATGGCATCACCAATATTAAATTTTGCCATAGTGTTGGATTCTTGAGCGAGAGTGTTTTTCTAATTTATTGAAATTGAGATCTAGAGTAATCAAATTCTTTGAGCCTTATATTTAATGTTGAAGTATAATTGCTTATTTTTTGGATTTTTGCGCATTGAACGAGTAAGGTTTTCTCTTATGTCCTTTAAGTTGACTCGTGATTGTCTAAGAATTTGATTTACTCTTGCGCATTCATACTTGGTTGAGTAGAATCGCTTTAATAACCAATCTACTCTCGCGCCTTAATCTTGTGAAAAAATTGTTGTTTTAGAACATGTTTTTTGCGCCATCAATTTAATGGATAATTATATTAGCGCCCTGATGTGTATGGATGGTCGTGTGTGTAGTCTCTTCTTGCGCGTCGTAATGGCATTGACATGTGAATGCTAGCGATCAATTTTTTGCGCCTTGAAGATAAGACATAGTTGATTACGTTGTGTCTTATCTTGTGTCGTTATATGAATGATGAATGATAAGTTGTTGGCTCACTTGTGCCATGAATTTTTATAATGATGCATGACTAGTTAGGTAATAATAATTACGTGTGCGTCTTAATTTGTGTAATTGCTTTGTCATTCTTCTTTTGAGAGAGAATTAATGACAATTGTGTTGAATTTATGTGATTGATTTACTAGCACAATGAATTTAATTGATGTTTAATCTCGCATCATTCCTTAAGTTGACATGAGAATGTTTATGAATTATTACTCCCGCCTGTAGGGAATATTTAATATTGATTTAATATTGATGTATGATTGATAACGATGATGGTTACTCGTTCACTTGTTTAATTGTAAATTAAAATTGATGATCCTTAGAAAATGCGTGGAAGGTTAAGAATTGTTGCCTTATTATTTAATGGTAGAATGCAATGATATTTGAATATTGTTAATTAATATGTTAATACATTGATGTGCATGATTCAAGGTGACAAGGTGTCGACCACTCGGATTATTAATGCATTATTATTGTTGTTAATTTATGAGATTGATGTGTCGATTATGTTTACTTTTATTATGATGTTTAAAGATTCCTAACACAACTTTATTAGAAAAAAATTTAAATTTGTCTTGTTGCACGTCCTTTGGTTGTCGTAACGTTGGGACCGTTACATAACTAACCAAAGTACTATGCTAGAGCTAATGGGTGAGTATTGTTCACTACACCATCGATTTCATTACAATGCTTAAACATTGGGTTCTTTCTTTATACAATAGACTTTGGTAGAAATATGCAGACGGGTAAATCTTAGGATACTAACTAGAATAATTAATCTTAATTAGTCGGACACAGAAGGAATCGAATCTGAACTCAGACCATGAGCAATGGTGTTCCCGCACTCAGCGCTTCCTGGTAATCTCTCAATATTCCACAAAAGTTTCTCCCTGCGATCTTACCTGGATACCACTCTGCGTGTCCTTCCTTAACCCTGCCATTTTTTTTCCTCCGCTTGGGGTTGCATGCGTTTTCTATGCGAATAGCCTGGGGTTTCATGGGATTGTTTTTTGCAAATGGCCTGGGGTTGCATGCGATTTTTTTCGGGTATACCCCAGCCCCTGGTGCGCAGGCACTGCCCGACGACTGTCATGTTAAGTATGACCGCGGTTAATTGCGCTTCGCGTGGAGTCTTGCTGGGATATAATCCCTCTTTCACCTGTTCGTCGCCATGCGATGGCTTTCCTGCATCGCTACCTGTTCCTTTCACGCACATATTTAGACATGGCGCTATTGATGACCTTCGGTGGTTGATTCAATGGTTCCTTCTAAAACAAAGTAACACAAAACCGACTCCTCAATGAGTGGGGAGGAGTGAAGCTCCTTGAGAGTCCCTTCTACGAAGGTTTATTAAATTATTTACTGGCATTTAGGGATGGCACACGTTCCATTTAGATTCTTAGAGTATAGAATGGTGCTCTAAGTCATATAGGGGACAAAGCTGATCTTACTTTAAACGAATAATCTATTGTTAAGCTCCCATACCTAATTTTATATTAATTAATGAATTGATAAGTTCTCAATCTAGCCAGGAATTAAGTTACTCCTTACCTGGGATTGATTCCAGCGCTTACCTATGGATAAGTCCATGGGCCCGAGAGACCCTCACTTAATACATGTTAGGTTGATCTCAAATTAATTATTGAAATATTAGCGGGGCTATAATAAATTACTTCAAGTTGTTATGGAATAATAACACATGGTCATTAATTGTTCTTACTTCAAGTGGTCAGTGATGAAATTTGATCAGTTAATTTACTTTTATCAAGAGGGTCTCATGATATACTCAATTATTATTCATTGGAGTAACTTGGTTAAATCATATGATGTATAATAAGTTAGTGTTAATGTTTTCATAAATGTTGTTTAAGTTAGATCAGTTGATGATATTGGTATAGTTGTTTTTTAATGATTAACAATTAAATAGTATTAATAAATAGTATTAATACTATGTACAATGGATATAAAGTCATTTACTTAAGTGTTACTTGATTATTTATTATAGTCATTATTATGGAATTTGTAATGGATATGAGAATGAATGGACCTTGTACAACAAACAATAAATTGTATCCTACTCACCCTTCAGATCACTTGTGACCCTTCAATGTTTTTAAGGTCAAGATTGTAATAATCGAGATGATTATTAAATCGATAATTCAGAAAACAAGGAAGGATAAGGTGTTAACACGATTGTGTAACTTCCGCAACCATGCTTAAATGGGATCAAATTTATTGAACCACTATGCGCAAATTGTCGAACTTAGGCTTGAGTTTATCTTCATTTTATTGACTAAATAGTTGATATCGTGACATGATTCATTTCAAGGTTATCACAAAATCTATAATTACGTCGAAAGGCGTATACCTATTGACAATGGGCAGATTTAATAGGGGTTTAGTGCTTAATAAGTTTTCTATGGACATAATTAAATATGGCTGGAATATTCTTAGTAGTCAGACAAAATAAAGACATCTGTTTATGTGTTTACTTTTTTACATTTACCTAATCATATTTAAAAATTACTTTGATAGCTAACTGATTGCCACCTAAGTGATTAACAAAAATTAAAATATTAACACCAGATAAATGAAGCTCAACCGTTTATTTGTTAATCAATAATAAAATTTAATATATTCTTTTAAGGATTCTTTTCATCTTATCAACCTTTCCGCGTTGATTAGCCACAATTATGTGGCTGTGCTAGTTAATATCAATCATGTTAGTATTCAATCGATTGAGTTTCGTTTATTTATTTTATGAGTTAGGTAATATGATTAATTGGAATTAAACAAGGTTAATGTTATATGGAAATTGTGATGCATTGAAAGGTTATGTGATTAGATTACTTTATGTGTTTTTAGAATAATGTTGATATAGGATTGATTAAGTATTTTTAATGAATAAATGATTGAGTCATTAGATTTATTTGCGTTATGTGTTAAATTAATGTTATAAATAGGTTATGAATTTTCTTAATATTGTCTCTTGAAATTAATGTTGATGTATGATTTGTTAAGTAGTTAGAATATTTGTGTGTCATGAAATAAATGTTGATATATGATTGATAAAGTTGATAATGACCCTTGCATCATGGAATGATTTAGTTGATTTTCAGTTGATTGGATTAGTGGGATTTAGACACCTCCTTGTTCCTTATAACGGTCACCAGCCTTGAAACTTTAAATGGTCAAAATCATTCACATGAATACTGGGATTGAGTGTTGCTTATGTGTCCTAGAGTTCCTAACCTTGCAAGATAGGTTGGGTAGGTAGTTCTTTTAATTTTTAGTGACATGGTTGATCATTCAACTATATATTGCTTCAGTCAATAGTGATGTGTTAATGTGTCATTGTTAGTTATGGTAATACGTTGATTGAATCTTTGTTTATGTTTTGATTTGTGCCACTTTTAGTTATGTTAATGCAATGCTTTTGTGCCGTTTGGGTTATGCTGATGTATGTTGTTATTATCGTGTAACTAGTTAATATCCTAATGCAAAACAAAAACAAAAAATTACCATGTACTTTGTTTTGTTGACATAAAGGCGGGAACGTTACAATTGTTCCATGTTTGAGCAAGGTTTACAAAACTATTTTTAATGAATACAAAAATTATTTATTTTAAGAAGGAGATGCAAAATTCATTGCGTTCAAAAGTATTTTCGATATATAAAGTAAATGAAAATTAAATATTTCTAAAAAATTATTAATATATTTTAATTGTATACTACTAAATGAGGGGAATGTGTAATTCTGAAATAAATTTAGTTTAACATTTAATAAGAAATGTTTCATTAATGGTATACTAATGAATGGGGGAATGTGTAATTATGAAATAAATTTAGATTAACATTTAATAAGAAATGTTTCATTAAAATGCAAAGCACTTAGTAAAGAAGTTAAAATATGAATTTTCTTTATATTATAAAAATAAATATATAAATTATTAGTAAAGTGTCCTCATTGATTATTGTACATCCATTTTAATATTCCTAAAAAACGAGATTATTTGAATTCCACATCAACATGCCACATAATAATGTGAATGGTAATGTTTTTTTTTTCACCCCGTAAAAATTACTGGACATACATCACGTGCAAGGTAAGACTTTAAATTTGAACTGTGAAAACTCATACATTTCCGAAATTAGTAAAACAATCCGTGTCATTACGAATAATTAGTCGTACCTTGCACATAAAGTATATCAAGTAATTTTCATGGGGTATTCAAATTCCTATCTAGCTTGTTGAATTTTCAATTTTCAACGTAGAATTCAGATAACTTCATTTTAAAATTTTCAATTTTCAACGTAGAATTCAGATAACTTCATTTTTTTTAAAGAAATATTAAAATGGATAGAGACTAATCACTAAGGTCACATTACCAAAGTATCTAGCAAAGTTTTTATTATCATTATTTTCTTTTAATTTTAATTTTAAGAAAATTAATATTCTAATTTTTATATTAAAGAAGTTATATTTTAATGAAACATTCCTCATTAAATATTAACTTAGATTTATTTCAAATTTATTTTAGAATTACAGATTTACTTTATATTAAATAAAGTATTATTGAAATGTTTTAATGATCTTTTACAAATATTTTACTTTCATTTTCTTTATATCTAGAAAGCATCTCTAGGCACAATGAATCTTGCACTATGCAAAAAGAAATTATTAATTTTATTTTATGTCAAAAACACAAATATTGCTGAGATTATTTATGAGTATAAATTTCATTGACAATAAAATAGTTAATTTATAAACAAAATAAAAAATAAAACTAAAATATATATGATAGGAACTTTTAATATCCTTTGCTGACATAAATAATTTATATATTGATTAAAAATAATTTTGTAAAAATTGATTAAATATGAAACAATTCATTATTATTTTGAAATATTAAATCTTAAAAATTAGGTATAATGGGTTTCATCTTGAAGTGTAAGCATCATTATTAAATAAAATATTTTATTATTTATAGTTCAAATATGTGTGAACTCTAAGTAAGATACATTGTGAAGGTAACACTATTATAATGACAAATTTCATTCTTTATATTCTAAATATTTGTGAATTGTAAGGAAGATGTACTCAAAGAGTTAAAACAAGTTATTTTGGGATAAATAAGATCAAGTTTCATTTTCTTGTACAAGACAATACTTCAATATCAAATGGCCAAACCAACTCATCCTCCAAGGCCCACTGATATCCTCGGTGCCAATGATAAAACACCATAAATAAATGTCCTTATTCCATGACATCTAAAACAACAAATGAGATTCATTTAATAGTCAACTTTCAACTCTAAATTCGAAAAGTAACTAGATACTTTAAATAGAGTGAAAAACAGGAAATGCAATGATTAAAATTTATTGGTAATATCTAAATTTAAATAAAAGAAGATGAACTATCTTTTATTTCAAACCAAAACCACTCCTTTTTTGGGCAGTAAACCCATTTAACATAGAGAAATCATGACATATGAAACAAAGAAATAGGATAACAACAACAAACACACATGGAATAGTATTTACATGGTAAATCACTTTACAAGGAAACATCCATGGGGCAAGGTATCAATATCTTTATTATTCAATACAAATTCAAAATCAGGATTTCCCCCAGATGCAAATTATATAATCTTGTAACAATTACACAGTTACAAGAACTACCACCCGTTATAAAAAATCAACCGATTTTGTAAACCAACATCACGAGATATTTACATAAGTAAATTTTAGTTTTTCCATTTTCTTTTAATTGATTATTGTCAAATTTTAACTATTTCGACCTTGACAACAATTTACTTAATACCTTACCCCTCTTTGTTCACGACCTTCTAATAATACTGGTTTCATGAACATATATGTACAATTTGTTCAAGTATGGACCACTCCACCTTCATCAGTACCATGTATTACAAAATGATTCATTGTCCCATTTTGATATGATGGACCATAATTAAAATGCATGACACTTTGAATATCATAGAACACCTTATCCTGCACATGTCCAAACATAACGAATAGATCCTTTCATTCATGCAAGACATAACTTGATGTATATATAATTTTGTCCAAATATCCTACCACCTATGAATCAACATAACCATATACTAAATCATTGCAACTATTGTAGGTGATATTCGTGCCTCTAAAAAACCAAAGCACCCATTTCACTGCTTTACTTGGATTTTTCATGTATCCACTGACAACACCAATTGCATGTGAAATGTCTTAACATTTCATCACATATATCAAAATTCCTACTACCATATGACATACAAGACATATAACCATTTTATTCTTGATTACTTGGAAAAAATTATGAAGAAAGCATATAATAGAAAGCGAAAGGGATATTTGTTGGCTGCACATTATTCATCGAATTTCCTGGGTATCTTCTCCACACAGTTCTTTTGCGATAACCAAATATTACCATATTTCATGTCTCTATGTATTTATACTCCAAAGATTTGTTTTAGCTTCACATAGATCCTTCATATCAAACGTCTTAGCCAACTAAGACAACATGTTTCTCTAAGCCATGTTTGTTTTGCTACAAGCATAAAATATAACACCAAGATAAGGAATATACCATAAACATGATGGTTATATTCTCTTCTTGTAAAATTTGGCTCTCCATGAAGGAATCAAACATCTCGTACCATTTTATTCTCGAGCATGAGGCCATACAATGGATTCTTGATTTTTAAACATTTTTTTTTTGTGATCCTTAGCTAAGATTTGTGGTTGATCTAAATACATCTCCTTATCCAAAACTCTATATAAATATTTTTTAACATCTAGATGCACTAAGTCAAGATTAAGTAACATGACTAGTTCTAACCCAACATGAATAGAAACAAGATTAACAACTCATGTTCAAATTTCATGGAAATCAATACCTTCCAAATACTCTTATGCTACCAACGACGATTTGTAAATTTCATCTTTTATTAAGTATGATTTATGAGAGGAGATTCATTAAACAATGAATATTTATTAATGATGATTATTTGGGTAATAATATCCCACAATCTGTATCCCTTAACACCATCCCAATAAAAAACAAAGACCTACCTCTTCCAAAATATTCTACTCTTTTGCAACTGATTATGACCAATTTACCAGATAGCATGACCAATTATTCTCACAATTCTTGATGCAGCTTGGCATTACTAAACATGCCCCTTTGATCCCAACTTCCTTGCAATAATTTCCAAATTCCAAGGATGTGAACCTACCTCCATCATCTATTCTCAAACACTTCTTTGCATGTGGATACTCTTTTCACCACAAATTTCTATAAATATAGACCCACCTTTCTAACCTGGATACCTTTAGCTCTCCACCTTGACCTTTTCATTGGAAACCTTAACCAAATCCAACCAAATTGGCCAAGTTGAATATTTTCCTCTTACCTTATGGTATCTTACGATGGAGTCTCAGTGCTCCACATTGACATGAACATTCCCTTAACCCGATTCGACCAAGCCATCCAAGTAATCCTTGATCACTCACATTAACACTCATTTACAATGGAGTTCACTGAATCTTTTAATAGGCTTGATTTCATACAATTGACATAAACCATACCACATGCTTACAAAAAAAAATCCTACATGCCCTCCTTGTCACCCAAGTCTATGTCTAGAATTTAATGATGATTTACGAGGGGTACACATGCCTAACGAATTCTTATAGTAGTATGTCCGACTACATGCAATAAATAATTATGCAACTCCAAAGTAAATATATATTTCTATTTCTAACAAATCTCGCATTTTAAGTTTCCACAACTCTATGTTATTTTTACCATCACTTTTTTTTCAACCTTGAATTTAGAATTCATCATCTTTTCCATTACTTCTTTACACATAGGATACCTCTAGAATGTCACTTTGATTTTTTTTTTTAAATATATATATATCTTTAAACTTCCATAATAAATTAATTTAATGACATCCACCAAATTCTCTCTTTCTTTCTCTATATATATATATATATCGGACCCACACATCACCAAACAAAAAAACCTCCAAAAAAAAATTCCTCCATTGTGGCTTCTCCACTACCGGACTCGGACCTATTTTTTTTTGTGGCTTTCCAAAAGAAATAGACTAAACTTGGTCTACTCTACGTGACACTCTTTCTTCTTGATGTAGATGACTACCAAACAAACTCACACAGAATCAACATTGTGTGTAAGTAGACATCGAGTTACCTATACACCATCCTCCACCCTAGCCATATCTAGAAAATAGGGCCCTTCTAGTTTCCTCCATGCTCAATGACCCTTAGACTATGCATGTGTATATGTTTTCTCGATGAAATACTTTGGCTCTACCTCTATGAGTGACATGAATAGACGTCAATCATTCGACCAATGTTCTGGAAAAATTCTCAATCATGTCCTTCAGGTTCGTTCTAATACCACTTTTTTGGTCAGCAAACACATTTAAAGCATAAAGATCATCACATATGCAAAAAAAATAAAAATAAGATAATACCACCAAATACAAATGACATAGTATTTATTTGATAAATCCTTTTAGAGGGATATATTTGTGGGGAAAGGTATCAATATCTTTATTATTCAAGATAGACTTACAATTAGGATTACCATAGATACATATCAGGAGCTTCATAGATATGGATATATCTTAGAAACCTTATATGTTACATAGTTATGAAAAATACCACTCATTATACAAACTTCCTCTGGTTTTGTAAACCAACATCTGTTGGATTACTGAGAGGGGGGGTGAATCAGTAATAGAGCAATTTAATCCTATTTGACCATATCATCCAAGTGTTATATCAATGAAGCATTATCATCCAATAACTGCAGAGTAAATAAGCAATGAACAAATGAACAATCATACACATACACAATACACCAGTGTTTTACGTGGAAACCCAAATCGGGAGAAGACCACATAATGTTTTTTCTTATATGTCTTGAATAATTACATTCATTGGAAGCACCAACTTCCTTTGTTTTCCAGCTGTAACTGGAAGGAGGCTCCAACCCCCTATTTTCTCAGGCTACAACCTGAGGGAAGCTCCAACTCTCCAATTCTCTGGCTATAACTAGAAGGAGGCTACAACCCCCTATGTTCTCCATCTACAACCGGAAGGTGGCTACAAACACCTATCCTTTCCCCGTCCTACCACCCTAAAGTAGAAGTAGAATGATGGAACCACTGTCACACTATCACTTTGTGATATACCGCTATAAACCTGTACCAATAAATCTGAACCATGCATCAACAATGCATCAACCTATACCTCAACCTGTAATCAACATGTACCATAAACAAGTCCATCAACCATGCACCAACCTATAATAATCCTGTACCATAAACAAGTGCATCCAACCATGTACAAAGTATGTACCAATCATGTTTCAACTAATCATCAACTATGACTCATCAATATGTACCAACATCATCAACTATACACCTCATGTATGTGTGCCAACTCATCCACTACTTGTCTCAACCATGTACTCAACATGTACCACAACCAA
>JZKD02S1995321.1:331026-343807 GCA_000966675.3 Picea glauca
TATATATATCAAAGTGTTTCCTTTGTGAAATATAAGAACTTTCAACTAATATGATATATTACATAGAAGACAATTTATATTATATAGAAGAAAATTTAAAATCAACCACCTAAACAATAACATAATAACATGTTATTCTCAATATTAAATAATTATAATTTTCTAATTATAAATAACTAAAATTGACTCACAAAATGCATTACTTATTTTTGGTCATTTTATGTATCCTTTACCTAATGTAATATGTTCTATTAATTTTAGAACTTTATAAGACAGTCTTTCGTCATAACTTATGCTATTAACTTAAAAGTTTGGTAAGACATTCTTCCATCATTCCTTGTAATGAATTTTTGAAATGCCTCAATGGAGATAGTGTAATTTTTTTATATTAACATTAATTCAATTCAATTATTTAAAAAAAAAAAATTATTTTTTCTAATCCTTACCAAAACATTCTTCTCCTAATCCAAGGGTTTAGAGTTACTTTACTTTCCTTAAATTACATTATCTTATCCATATTTAATTAAACCATGAAAACATATTTTAATGTTGATACATATTTAGTTGAACCATGAAAAAATATTTTAATGTTCATACATATTTCATTGAACCCATGAAAATTTTAACCTTCATTGTAAATAATGCATTTTTATCAAAATTTTCATTCTAAACACTTAGAAAATAGAGGGGTATGTTCGTTGGGACTAACATAACTCCAAATCTTACCAAAAACAAAAATGTTTTAAATTATTTATAGTTTTTGTTAAATAATCTCAGATTTATTTAACAATCTTAAATAAATCACGGAGATATAAATCGCCCCTGATTTAATGTTTTAAATAATCTCAGAGATATAATTTTGCAGTCAAAATGGATTTTCCGTCGACTAAAATTATCCGCAAATAATGCATTTTGCAGTCAAATACCAAAATAGCGGCAAATAATCCATTTTAGGGGTATGTTAGTCGATTTGACTGCAAAATGCATTATTTGACGAGATACAATTTTATGAAAGGCTCCATAAGTGCATGAGTTCTTAGCCTGCGATCGATAGAGATACAATAAGATATCAGATGGATTAGGGTTTAGACAAGCAATATAATTTAATTTATTAGGGTATACCACCAGGAACGCAGCATATGACTTTACATGTCAAATTTATTCACTAGCAAAATTATATCTCTGAGATTATTTGCCGCTATTTTGTTATTTGACAAGACAAATATCACGAAAACACTGTAGAACGTGCATTACACATACCTACATTTCCGTCGTCCCATTTGCTGCACAATTTATCCTCTCAAACAATCTTTTAAGAAGCTAAATAGTTACAGCTTACAGTAATAACTTTCTGAGCTCTTCACGGCATACTTGCACACTAAATATGATCTTTCTGTTCTCTGTACCCTGCAACGTTAGGCTATGCCCTTGGAATTAAACTAGAGACCTATAAGTCTATAAGGAGTTTCAACGAATTATATCTTCGAGTCTGTATCGGGAAATTTCTGTGCATCTTCTTTGAGATGGTGCATTATCCACCGATCTTGGATAGATCAAAAGTTTAACATTAAATTTGTATCTGTATTTAAAAAATATATTGTGGATTTCAAGAAATTTTAAAGTCGGGACTCCTCTAACTTGTTACTCCAGCAAGGGAACGGATTTCTGTAAGGCGGCAACCAGACCAGCTCCTGTATTCTGTATTACCACCACGCTCATGCAATATGAAAGGCTCATGCAATATGAAACCCGCGAATAGCTGAAACGCGCGGACAGCCAAAGAAATGGAAACGTATGGACAATTGAAACGCATGGACAGCGGAGGAAATTCGTGGCTAATAATTGGTTAATGGATGCATTTTAAAATACAAGGAACTTATGAAGAACAAATCACATTCATTGATTTAGAAGGTTAAAATTTATGATTAAAAGATTGATTAACCCATCAATTCCAATACAGGATGCCTATTGACGTAATAAGCGCTCTTCACAGGCCGGGAGGCCAAAAATATAGTTTGTTTTCCGAGTCTGAAATAGCCCAATGTTTGTTGTATGACAAGCTGAGATGGCAATTGTCGGATTTCTTGTTATCAAATAATTGGAGTGCTTTGCCATATTTTTTAATAATTTTGGTTAGTAATTAGTTGCATGAGCGGTTGATTAATACGTGAAATCGTTATGTAATTATATTCAACTAACTGAATATTTCATCAATTTTATAAAAAATCAAATCCATTGTTGTAGTGGGCCTAATGGTTAAGAACATGTGTTTCCTCTTAAGAGGTTACAGGTTCAAATCTAGATGGGAGTAGGATATGTATACCTTTGTAGACTTTACGAGTCAAATCGCTCAACGGATATTAATCATAAATATTTAATAGGAAAGAGATTTATGAATAATAATAAAATGATGAATACATAATTAAAGATTAAATTTAAAGTAAATATTCATATTTTAGTTGAGAAAGATTTAAAGTAATTATAATGTTTTTATTTTTAATTTTTTTATTTTTTTTTTCGTAGATTATCATCAAAACAATATGTATGGAAATACTTGTCATATGTTTTATATACATATGGAAACGAGAACAAGTGGCACACTATCAAGTGTTTGTTGAAGTGTAACGAACCCCGTCGTTACGAAAACAAGCGTTGCATAACAAGTACATTTTTTTTTTCTTTTATTAGGAAAGTAATAATGAAAATACATTCAAACATCGCAACACAATGACAAACACAATGCATGCAAGACATGTGACAATAAACATAACGACCTAACATACTAGCACATCACGCAGCGGGAAGCAACATACGACATTCAATCAGATGAAGAATAAAAACGACTACCCTCCCATCCTACCCTGCAAGGTTAGGACCTCCAAGACACATAAGCAATGGTCAAGCCTAGGTTCCCATCAATTTTTACCATTTAAGGTCTCAAGGATAGCGATTGTTCTGAGGAACAAGGAGGTGTCTACGTCCCTCCCAACACAAGAAATACCACGCCTACTAAGCTAAAGAAATATCAATCAATCCAAATGTAACAAGTTTAATGACAAAAGTATCTAGAACCCTGTCGATGAGTGGGAGACAATCACATTAACGTTAGAAAACAAGTACAACCTTACTTATAAAAAAGAACACCATCCACATCGGGAGGCACATGATCCTAAGACAAGTTTAATATGGGATTATCAATCAATGCGCATAATGGCCCAATCATAAGGTATCACGTCGCCACATTCCGACAAAGGCGCTACAGATCCACGCAAAAACCAAATAATTCTAAAACCTTCAACCAAAAATAAATTCCAACATGCCTGAAATCCAACTGGCACTGACATACATTATACAACGCCATTAGACAAAGGCGCTCTAAACAATCAAGAAAAAATGGATACAGAGTGACTATATTCGATACATTTAAACTGAGACAATGACTAGATGTAATTCATTAGTAATTTATCGTCATAAGGACTAAATCACAATGAATCTTTACGAAACAGAAAGAATGTGTCCCTCAATAAAATGGTGATATTAATACATATGAATTGATTTGAGTTATAACAAGATCCAAATTGTATACTGTCAGAATCAGAAACCAGTAGTTTGGAAGTGCGGATAGAACGATTGCATTTTTTCCCATGAAAACCACTTGTCTAGACATTCAAAGGAACAAAAATTATAACATTATATTTCTAGCAAAATACTCATTACTCAACAAAATGAAATCACTTATTTAATATAGAGGACTTTTTTCTTTTCAAGTAGAAAATAACCAAACAAAATATGGAGGGTATTCCCTTATTTTCCTATCACATAGTAGAAGTACGGACTTGCCATTGAAATACATATTTAGAGACCCACGACTTTAACAAATGGTTAAAAAATAGACAGGAAGGTATCAATATTCAAAGCCATAGAAGAATCCAGCTAGGGTTAGGACCGCTATCAAAGTATAATGGATATTCAAACACACAGTCCGAGACTTTGAAAAACACTGTAAGATTTCTCGTTCCTTGCTAGGTTAATAACACAGACTAGAATTTCCTACAAAGTCTGTAGAGATCCAAAGTTATATCATAGGGTATAAGGAAATGGAGAACCAATACAGGGAATAACAGGGAGTGAGAAAAAACCCTAATCTTAAAGAACACTTAACAATATTTAAAAAACTCTAATGCACGAACGAGGAAGTCAGAAAGAGCAAGAAGAAAATATGGTGACTCGTGCACACTACATAAATAAAAAATTGAAAAGAGCTCAGGGTAAAATGAAATAGGTTTGTTTACCTGCTTCAGGGTACTAGTAGTTTCCCTATCCTTTTCTTCCCGCCAATAACGAGCCCAACTACATGATTTGAGCCATGTTCACCAAGTCGATTATCGTGGGGTAGCACTGGAGGGTTTTCACAAAAGACAGAGCCAAAGGGAAATGAAACAATAACCTAGAGACCCATCTCAGAACTGATTAATAGCGATGGTTATGAGTCATGTACCTTGCCATGTGATAGGAGGGAGGTGGGATTATTTTCATGGGACACAGTGGCTAAACGATAGCCCTCAGGAGGTACCCTTGTAGGTCACCATTAATAGACTAGACATAGGTTTTAATTCACGTGTGACAAATCCCATATTCGACTTCATACCAAGTTATTGCAAGGGAGGACAACTCAGTTAGAGCACGATATAATCAGTTTTCACACCCAGACTCTCGTTCAGTGAATTGGTGACCATCTCGATTCGTTAGTGTTAACAAATTTAGAAGGAATAACTATTAGTATTGGGCTCCCAATGATGCCAAATCAACAACAATTTGCAAACTTTGTTAATAATGGTCGTAAGTTTAACCACGACATTTTCTCATAAGTTCTATTACTTAGATAATTAAGATAAAACGTAAAGCCACCATTATATTAAGGCCTATAACATTTTCGATAAAGGTGTATTCTTTGTTGGAACCCAAATTCGTATAGACCATTTATGTTATAAGCAATGTTAATGCTATGCATGGAGAGGGTTGCAATATTATTAAATCTTTAACAAATACAAACGTTAAATGTCCATGACTAGGAATGGGTATAGTGATAAGGGTCCTTACTATTATAAATGTTAATATGTAATGGGTATAATGCTAAGGGTACTTAAGATTAAAAACATCAATATGTATATATATATATATATATATGTGTGTGTGTGTGTGTGTGTGGAAAGGATTATAATACTAGTGGGGTTAATATATATATGTAACTGTCAATGTTTATATATGGAGATAATATAACATTAGTGGGGTTTTATTAATCTTTACATTTATATTAGAAGTGTTAGTAATCCGAGAGGCTAGCATATAGCGAAGCTACCCTTAAGCTTATATATATATAATTACCGTGAAGTATAAAATAACTCAGAGATAAAATACTTTATAATGGCAGTTAGTGGTATCAATAAATGGAAACATAAACCTTGCGAAATATAATAGTGACAAAAACTACCTACTCACACTATATGCATGTCTTTTGAAATAAGTTGTTTGTAGAGAAAAGAGATTTAATTTCCCAAAGGAATTTTTTTTTTATTTGGTAAATTTGGGGGACATTACAAGAGTCCCAAACAACCATTGAAGTGTTGGGAGTGTGGAGAACCTCACTTGAGGAGAAACTGTCCATGCTTAATTTCCATAGAAAGAACTATAGTCCATAAACTGGAAGAATCTTCTATAGTAGGAGATACGGGCAGAAGCATGCACAAAACTAATGAAATTATGGATGGCAGTCAAGATGATCATCAATCCACTATCGTGGAGGTTGAAGGTAAAATTCATGATAACCATATTTCCATATTAATTGACCCAGAAGCTAGTATGAGTTATGTTTCTTATGATTTAGTTGAATTAAACAAGATCAAGAAAGTAAAGCATGCTAAGTCTTGGTTAGTATAGTTAGCAATAGGGACCAAGAGAAAGGTAACATATTTTATTCCTGAATGTGAACTCAACATAGACGGTCAAAGTACAAAGTTAGATATGAACATTTTACCTTTAGGATATTACGATATAATCATTGGAATGGACTGGTTAGAGAAACATAAAGTAATTTTGAACTGTTACAAAAAATCACTTATTTAGAACGACGAAAACAACACGGTGTAGACAATACAAGGGATCAAAAAACCAGTTTCCTTTAGGTAGATATCATCCATGTAGTTTAAGAAATGTATGAAGAAATGTTTCCAAGTTTATGTTGTTCAAATAACTAATCTGTTAGAAAAGGAAAAAAACCCAAGTTTAGAGGACTTTGCAGTCCTACATGGGTTGAGAGATGTATTTGTTTATGAAATACCAGAACTACCTCCAAGAAGGGAGATAGATTTCTCCATCGATCTACTACCTGGATCTGCCCCGATATCTAAGGCACAATATAAAATGAGTTTACCCGAATTAATGGAGCTGAAAATCCAACTGCAAGAACTGTTAGATAAAGAATATATCAGACCATGTGTCTCGCCTTGGGGAGGATTGGTTATTTTCGTTAAAAATAAAGATGGGAATTTAAGACTATGCATTGAATATCGAAAACTAAACAAGATGATGATCAAGAATAAGTATCCTTTACCCCTTAATTAATGACCTTTTTGACCAAGTGGGAGGAGCAAACATCTCCTCTAAGCTAGATTTAAGGTCAGGTTACAACCAAGTTAGAAAAAAATATGAAGATATAAATAAAACAACATTTAGAACACACTACAAACACTATTAGTTTGTCATAAATCCGTTTGGTCTTATGAATGCACCAACAACCTTTATGTGTTTGATGACTAATATATTCAATCAATATATGGATAAATTTGTGTTGGTGTTTATGGATGATATTTTAGTTTACTCAAAAATCGAAGAAGAACATGAAGAACATTTGAAAATAGTATTGCAGACCTTAAGGAAACACAAGTTGTATGCGAAGTTTGATAAATGTGACTTCTACCAAATAAGGATATAGTACCTAGGACACATGATATCTGAAGAGGTTATTGCAGTTGATCCATAAAAGATAAAATCCATTATGGAATTGTCTGTCCCTAAGGATGTAGTAGACGTTAGATCATTCATTGGAATTATTGGTTATTACATATGATTTATCAAAGGATTTTCTAAGATCGTGTATCCAATTACCTCCCTACACGCTACAAAAGAAGGGAACAATATTTACTTGGTTGGTCAAAAAAGTGTCAAGACAAATTTGATAAATTAAAAGAACTGTTAACTATAGAACCTATCCTAAGAGTAGCGAATCTCAATAAAGTTTTTACAGTTTGCATGGATGCAAGTAAAAAAGGCTTGGGAGGTGTCCTAACACAAGATGGACACAACATCTATTATGAATCACGTAAACTGAAAGAACATGAAAGAAATTACGTTATACATGATTTGGAGTTAGCATTCGTAATTCATGCACTGAAAATGCGGAAACATTGTTTAATGGGGAGAACGTTTCTACTACTAATCAACAAAAATGGTGTAAATTTCTTATTCATTCAACCAGATCTCAACGCAAGGCAAGCGAGATGACTATCCTTTTTAAGTGAATTTGATTTCAAAGTAAGACACATCAAAGACAAAAAAAATAAATTTGTAGATGTCTTAAGTCGGAGGACTAATGGACTTTTTGAGACAAGTGTTAGCAAAGAAGAAAATGACATCAAACAAAGAATAAAATATGCAATCTGTAATGACAAAAAATACGTCAAAACAACAACATAGTTACAAGGAAATGCATAAAAACTGGACAAAACATATATGAATTTAGATTAAAATGGACTACTAAGGTTCAAAAATAGGTTGTACATACCTAATTCCATTTATTTAAAGTCAACAATTCTTGATGAACTGCACAAAAGGTCGTATTGTTGTCATTGAGGAAACTAGAAAATGATAACAACCTTAAGAAAATTGTTTTATTGGCCTAACATGAAGAGTGAAACAACTGAATATTTATCTAATTGCTTAGATTGTCAACAGGTAAAGGTTGAACATCAGCATCCATCCGGTCTGCTACAGCCTCTACCTATACCCAAATGGAATTAGGATATTAGCTCATTGAACTTCATCACAGGTTTGTCTGAGACTCAAAAGAAAAATGTCTCAATTATGTTAGTGATTGACAAACTTAGAAAATATGCATATTTTATACATGTGAAACCTACTTATAAAGCAATTAATATTGTTGAAATATTTATGAAAGAAATATTTATATTGCATGGAATTCCTAAGATGGTGATCTTAGATAGAGATGTCAAATTTACGTAAAAGATTTGGAATGAATTGTTTGTAGGATTGGATACTAACCTGAATTTAAGCACAAGCTACCATCCACAAATGGATGGGCAAACCGAATGAACGAATCAGATTGTGGAAGACATGTTACGAATGTACGTGAGAACGAAAAAAACTAAGTGGGAGGAGTACCTACTCTTAGTTGAATTTGCTTACAATAATGGCTATCATACATTAACCAAGATGAGTCCCTTCGAATAATTGTACGGAAGGAAATGTACAACCTCAATTAGGTAGGATAATCCAATTGCCAGGCTTATGATGGGACTGGAAATGCTCCAAAAAATGGAGAAAATGGTAAAAAGGGTACAACAAAATTTAAAGGACACACAAGACCGACAAAAAATCTACGTAGATTTAAAAAGGAGACACTAGAAATTTCAAATTGGGCACTATGTATATATGAAATTCAAAGCAAGGAGGATATCTCTAAAGCTAGGGAATTGTTCAAAGTTGGTGCCCAGGTTTTCTGGCCCCTTCAAGATTTTAACGCAAATCGGACGAGTCGCGTATCAACTATCACTTCCCACAAACTTAAAAGTTCATAATGTTTTTCATGTTTCCTTATTAAAAAACTATATTCATGATCCTACTCACATCATTGACTGGAACATGGTGCAGGTGGAACCAGAAGGCAAGTTCCAAGAGGAACCTATGCGCATTCTAGATAGGAAAGAAACAATACTGTGGAAGAGAGCCATTGCCTAGGGAAAAGTGCAATAGAAGCACTTTAGCCTTGAGGAGGCCACTTGAGAATTGGAGGAAGATTTGTGAAAATATTATCCAACCCTATTACAATAGATTAATGAACACTGAATACAATGTTTTACTTAAGCGGGAGAGGATGTAATACCCCTAAAATTCTAAAATTATTAAATTCTAAGTGAACTTTGGAATAAATTTCTATTTTTGGAAAATTTGGATTTGAAAATTATTTTCCATTTATGGAAAATCCCAATTTGAAATTTTTATTATTGTAATTAATTATTTGATGAATTTTAGACAAATATTTGAATTTCCCAACTAACCTCTTTTATTTTTGACACATGTGAAAGATAAACTTTTATATATTAAATGTTGGAAGACAAATGGAACAACCAGGCTAAAAATAGTTGACCATGACTCCATGAGTGAGGAACAATTTTTAGTTACCTGAAGCATGATTTTTACAAGTGGAAAATGTGGAATTTGATCACTAGCAACCCCTAAAAATCAAGGAATTGTAAAGATGTGAATTTTCCAAGGAGAGAAGGAAATATCTAGGCACGAGATGCATATGAAAACCACATATGGAGGAGGCCGAACATTGTTTAGTACGTTGGGGAAAGGAAACTATTTTCTATTATGAGCACTGTGAGTGTGAGGAAAATGAATTTTTGAACTGTGGATGGTGACTATAGAAAAGGGGGGTCATTCAATTTTCCCTTATGGATTCATGGTCAAGTTAGGGGATAAACAAGGCAAGTGAAATTGGTTTCTTTGTTCTATGGTTGGGTGGAACATGACTATTCCATTTGTATTCCAGCATCACATTTCAGATATGTATCTTGACTTGCATTCCTTGTCAATATTATGTTTGATTATTATTTGTTAGGAATGCGATGGTTTATTATAGTTCAAGGATACTATATTTTTTTAATTGAAATTTGATGATGGTATATATATATGTGTGCTCATCCATGCAAAAATAGAAAAACTACTGTATGTTCCTATTAATCATTATATATGGTTATACATATATAAATGACCGTATATACACATAAATGTGTTCATGCATAAAGAAATGATAGAACTATTGTATGTTCCTATTGGTCATTAAATATGGTTATATAGATATAAATGACTGTATATATATGTGTGTGTGCGTGTGTGTGCATAAATGAATGACAGAACTATTGTTATGTTCCTATCGACCATTGAATTATATATATGATTGAATTGCTATTTAAATCTGTGCATACATAAAATACCATAGAGAATAGATAGAACGAGTACCAGTCCAAATACATTCATTTTTTCTATAGAAACATAGTGATAAACTAAAAGTATCTTACAAATTCAACTTTTGTATTCAATCGATCATGGTTCAAATATTACATTTGGAGTATCATAGGTCAAAGAATTTAATAGCACTCGTATTGTAAACAAATTTTAAGAAGTATACATAAAATCTGTATGTAACCAAAGTAATGCACGCATAGGTCAGAACTCGAATACCTTTCAAGAGAGAGTTTTCATTCATACTCTTTCCTCGATTTGTATAACCTGCAAAAGGAGAAAGAAATGTGTTTAGTAAACTATGCTAGCATTTTAATAGAAATCAAATATTAAGAATAAGTCCAGGACAATACTTATCTTGAGTCCAACGAAGAACCGGATGATTACTTGTTCTTGTGTGACATTCGTTCCACAATCCAGAAGGATGAGTGGATCCATAATCGAATGATGGGTACCCTCACAAAAGAAAAGGGTCCCATCATTAATTTTCATGTAACCGTGCATAAAAATTCACTTATAAAACAGAGAAAGTTAAAGTAAATAACCAACATCGAATGTAGACTATGAATATATTAAGAAAACATGAAGCATAGATTTATTTTCTCTGAACCTCGTGGGTGTTCACATATTCATAAGAGGTGCACAATATGTGACCCGTGTATTCAAACGATTAAAACCTTGTTTATATTGCTAATTATATGCACACAAAGTAAATATATGAATTTCCACAGAGGATTAATACTAATATATATCTATTTACACAGAGCTTAGATTTACAAATTTCCACACGGTATATAATTACACAGATCATAAATCTACAAATTCATACAAAGAATTAAGACTTCTATATATATCTATGCAGAGTAAAAATTATGAGTTCTACAGAATGGTAATGTAAATACAAAGAGCATAAATGGTGACTTTTAGAGAGTGTTAATATAATTTCACAGAGTGTAATTACGAATCCCCACAAAGGATTAATAATGCAATTTGTATACAAAAAGCATAAATTACGATTTCCACAGAGTATTAATATATTTTACATAGAGCGTAATTACGAATTCCCATAGAGGGTTTTATACTGCTATTTATAATTTTAGAGAGGGTAAAATTCGGAGTCCCTAGAGAGGGTTAATATTTCCATGAAAATACAGAGTGAAATTACAAAAACTCCCTATGAAGTACCAACAATAGACAAGTCTGATAACAACAAACCGTGTAGCAAGTGTTGGGATCTCCGGGCAAATTCCTGAGAGTAAGGATAACAGTAATACAATGATGAGTACAATAAAAACACAAAGGGTTTAACCTTAAAATGATTCAGGCCATGGCCCGAATGGGAAAATACCCTTGGGTACATCTTAGAAGCCTAATAGTCAACCAAGAGGGAAATGCGTTAATTCTCCAAACCCAAAACCTTAAACAAGGTGGGAATTAGGGGTAACAAATTCATATGGGCGCAACTGTCAGCTATCAAACAAATAAAGAAAAACCACAACGCCTATTGTTTTTGAGCTCACTATTTACACTGCATCAAATAGAGAGGACAGTATGAAATATCTTCACACAGAGGTCTTAAATAACAGAATCGTTACTCAACTTGACGCGCAAAGAACCCCGAGTATGCATTGTTGTTTTCTCCATAGTGCATCGGTCATGGTTCTAAATGCAGAGAAAAAACTTGTTACAAGACTAAAGAGCCAAATGTCGCCAGAGCACACCGGTCCTATTTCCAAACACATAGACAAAACTTGTTACAGTACCAAAGAGTTGAACCTCACCAAATATCACCGGACATGGTTCAAAATGCAGAGACAAAACTTGTTACAGGACCAAATAGTCGAACCTCACCAAAGCACACCAATCATGTTTTCAAACATAGAGACAAAACTTGTTACAAGACCAAAGAGTCAAACCTCACCAAAGCGTATCAGTCATGTTTTCAAATGCATAGACAAAACTTGATACATGACCAAAGAGGGAAACAATGAATGAATTCACCTCGAGGGCCTCGAAGAGGAGTAAACATAGTAGGTACGCCCCACCCCTCTTCCATGTGAAGTTGAGGATATGGCGAGCCGACATTGGGTGTGGTTGTGTAAGTGTCAGCCTGGAGGGTACAAGACAATCCTCACCATTAATAAACTAGACCATGAGTAAATGCCACATACTTGTCATCCACTGCAATGGCTTTTGAACCACTTTGTTGTTGAGCATATGTTAATAGTCGGGTAGGGTTTAATAGGTTTATGTTGCAGCTCTAGAACAAAAGCATATAGTTATGGTATATGATTGTTACACTATACCAAAGTCTTACGTTGTGATAGTATCCATATAACAGTCGATTTGTTCAACGATAGATATAGTGCTATAGAGAGTGTTAGTATTATATGTTAAAATATATAGAGAGAGTTAATGTTATGGTATCCATAGGTTCGTTTATAAGGTAAACTATATA